>JARIHP010000195.1:0-40703 GCA_029282125.1 Mycena amicta | reverse complement strand
GATTTCATCCACAGGTTCACTGGATGTTGGATCAGCTATCTTGTATCGTGTTGAACATCCGGCTAAGATTGATTGTGGGTTAATCAGTGTTGCAACATCATGGCAAGAAAGTACTAACGTTTGTGCATATATTTGAAAATATATTCGAAAAAGTAGGATGAACTGGCGGCTTCAAAGTTGATATGGCAATGAAAACGTCGGAGGAAGGGCAAGCAGTGTGGGACAACCATTTCATCTCCACTTTTCCTGCGTCGGTAATGAACACGACCTTCTGTATCGATCGTGGTGTTTTGCAGCAATGGTTGAGGATAATGGAAACGACAGGTGCGCGAGCCATCAGGATGTACTTTCTGGCAATATTTGGACGGCTCAGAAGTTGCTGCCGGATGAGAGTGCATCATGTATTTGCGCACCAAGGCAGCATCGACTGGATCATCAGGTATTTCAGCTGAGATGACTGAGTCAATGTCTGATGGCTCAAGGCAGCCTTTCGGGTACTTGATTAGAATGTGGGCATGAGGTAGGCCGCGCTTTTGGAATTCGATGCAATGGATGCAATAGATTGGTTTCCCGACGTTCGGAAACATTGTTTTTAGTGCTGCAAGCAGCAGAGTCAGTTTCCGTTTGAATACACGGACAACAACAATTGGGATGGGATACATACCTCGTCGTCCGAGTCGTCGTCCGAGTCGACGATTAGCGCCGGCTTAGTAAGGGATTCCATGGAGATGTGACTGGCAAGGCGAGGGAAGCGAGGGAAGCGATTGGCGAGACTGTTATGAGGTGGGGTGCATCCTGGGTTGAAGTTGACATTGAAATTAAACGCCGAAAGATGGATTCTGGAGACTGGGAGTGAGGGGGAGAGGGGGACGGCAAGGACAGAGAGGTCAAGGCACGTACGGAGTAGAAGGCGAAGCGAGTGCGTTGCGAGGGTAATATACACCGGGCTGAAATCAAGAGCTTAGCAGCGTCATGGGAGAGTGGAGCACGTATACCGCAGTCATGTTCTCATCGGGAGACATAACGGTGTCCGAGTCGTCGTCGTCTGCCTTGACGCATTCGGCAACCCATTTGAGTGCGAGATGGATAACTGGAAAAAGTACTGCAGGAATGATCAGTAAGGCCTGCACTATCAGCGGAGGGAACATACAGCAAAACATGTGGCGGCTACTGGATGTAAGAGTGGTGGTGGTTTGGAAAGAGTGTGGGCGGGCGGAGAATGGGTGCATGGAAAGAGCGATGGGAGATAATATATATACACGGTCTTTATGACGCAAGTGTTGAGGCTGTTCAAAGTGATGCCAGTTTTCTGGGTGGAGTCGGGCGTCCGTCGGAGAATATACGGATCCCAAAAAAAGACTCACCTAAACTTGGAACATGCAGCCGAGTGACAGGCGTAATCCATGTTACAACTGGGTCTCAATACCCACTGGCCACATCGACACCGGGACGCGATACATGGGAGAATTCATATGCGGGGTAAAGTCGATGCAGACATGGATGTAGTATATATGAGGACGCGCCATCCATCCGATTCCATCAGTAGAAGCGTCGGAATCGTTGTTCATCGGTAGGAACATACAATCGCGACGGCAAGGAAGAAACTGATTTATTGTGGTGAAGTAGGCGCGGGACTGAATGGGCATGCTGAGGAATGTGCAGGGTGAAGAGTACTGAGGAACATCCCAACAGCTTTGCGAGTTTGTTGCTGACTGCCGATATTGGACAACTGGATACCTGCAGGAGGGAGTTCCAGGGGTGATTCTCCAACCCGCAGCTGTCCGGTCATCCAATATCGAATGCCAATAACACACCCAGCCAAAAATGCAAGCGGTGCCACTCGGTATGAATAATGTGAACGGCAGATGATTCCGGTGGAACAGCGAGGAGGAAGGGAAGGTGGCATGCAATTATGAGAAAGGCACACCTGCGGGGTCGGGCTCTATGCCTGGGCCAAGGTTTCCGGTGCTGGTCGAGTGACAGTCAAGAGCCGGCCTCACGCCGCACATGCCGTGACACGGAAGCAAAAGTGTGGGGGAAAAAAAATCCCCACTCAAACGCTGCCGAATCACGTAAGCATTCGACATCGTTTAAGTGGTAGTTTTTATTCCTGAACGCTGTACCCTTTAATATTGCCGCGACTCCCGACTTTGAGGCTCCAAGTCGACTCGAGGAAGTCGACTTGAGTCGAGTCAAGTCGAGTCGCACGCGTGACTTGATCCGACTTCGGAGTCGAGCCAAGTCGACTTGCCTCGACTTGGAGTGACTCGAAGTCGGTCTCAATTGTGAATTTGTTGCAGGGTGCCATGCAGCTCACTCAGCATACTCTGGGATGCTCATAGCATGTAATAACACTCATAATACGGTAGGCGGGAAGACCGAGGTTCGATTTCGATATCAGCTGTCAGACTTCGGTTGGGTTTTTATCAGGTACTGTGCTGGTGGGCGCGATAGTGCTATATACTTTCGAATACGACCTACCAGTGGACTATTTGTGTAGCACAGGGTAGCTACCGTAGTCCGGTTGGGAACCATATCAGTAAACATGATCAAAAGACAGTGTTCGTTTGCGGCAGATAGCAATATTCACACATTTGGCATTGTTGATCCTCGTTAACGATAGGTCCCACTATGCCTTGGGCAGGAAACCCAAAGTAACAGGGCATTTTCTGAGTTTTGGGTCCGTGACGATGTTGAACATGGTATTTGAAGAATATCTCCGCCTCAAGGGCTTCTTTCTTACCAAAATCTTGGATTTAGGATTTAGTCGCTGGAACAAATGTCTCCTGGGAGTTTCGGTACAGTATGCCCCCGCAGCGCCCCCACAATTCATTGATCAACTTTCAACAGATATGATCAAATGTCATTTGATTGTCATTGGCGGCTGTGCTAATGACACTTTTTTGACCTGATCCCGCACATTTAGTGCTCCCCTGCTCTTCCCTCTGCTCTGAACCCCCACTATCTCGTGTCAGAAGTTGTGGACGGATACTCTGAATCCATGTGGGGTCATTTTTAGCCGCCAGGTGCCCTGTGGCAGAATCAAGGACTTGTTCTTTACCTCATTTTGAAGGCTGAATCACATATCTTCGTATAAGCTCCATAGACACCTATGCAAATCGCCGAGCTGGTATTCTTTAGAGTTTATCCCAAACTTTCATCCTCCAGTTCGGCAAGTCTCAATTTGCATTCTCCAAGTTATTGAGTCCTAGACAGTATGGGCATTGTAAATACCATATATCTGCTGACAGAAAGTTTCTTTCACTCTGATTTTTCAATATGATCCAAGGCGCTAGGAAGTGAAGCTACCTACAAATTTACAGCTCTTCGGAAGATGCACATCTGGCACAATTCAGGCTCGAAGGATTTTGATCGGCCATCAAATGTCACGGGGTCTGTCATTACACAGCCTTTAATGACACGACTCTTGGCAGGGAACCACCATTGTGAACGCTCCCTTGCTTGCTCCTCACCCCTCCTCCCTCAAATTCTTGGATAGTCAATTGCCCAAGGCCACTCCCCATCCACCAGTAGGCACTATTCATCCATGGGTGGGCTCTAGAACATGCGCGGCCTCGTTCTTTGGAATAGAGAGTGTACAATTTGCTAGTTCGTGTATGTGTAGTTGTGTACTTTGGAAAGTTTACGCCATTGTGCGCGCCTTCTTCTTGCGCTTCCCTTTACCCAACACCTCCTCATCCTCAATTTCCTCATCGTCCTCCTCGGCCTGAGAGTCTTCCGGAGGGGGAGAAGGGCGTGCGCCTCGCTTGCTGCTGAGAATGTTAGTAGCTGAAGCCTGAGGGTGGTTCGAGAATCGTGCTTACCGCTTTGCAGTGGGAGTGCCATGCGTGTTGACAGGTCCGGCAGATCTTAATCATGGTAAGCGAAGCAGAAGGGCACATCAAATACACACGGAAGGGTGTTCTTAGAAGTGCTTGCAAGAGGCTGAGTCGGTGTCGGCGCCGCGGACATCACTGCATACTTGCGGCGCGGAGTAACGGGTGCAGTCGCCGTGGCTTGTGCAATGGTGTGAGGGCTCAGATTGAGCGCGATATGCTCAATAGTAATTTGCACGATGCCCTCTGACGAACGCCCAGCGAAAAACCCGACAAATTGGGTGCAGCTGAGCGGCTGGGGAACGGGAGTGTTCGTCCACCGGTTGGTAGCAGGATAGAGCAGGCTAGACACTGGTAAGCAACTCATACAACGATCATCAACGACTCACAGTAGATTGAATTGCTTCATTCCGCCTCTGACATACTCCGCCATCGCAAGTGTGAACGACTTGGTACCTGCCAGAACAGGGCTAGACTGAGAAGCTTGAGGGACATGACCGACGCTGAAGATGAACGTAGCAAAATCAGAGATGTTATCCTGGGATCAATAAGCACATGAAAGAGAGCAGCGATGGAAAAACCTGATATGTCTCGGATCGAATATCGCCTGGGACGGCATAAAACGCGATGCTGTCCAAATCGATAATTGCAGCCTGCCCGGCCGGAGCAGAAACTTTTGCAACGGCAAAGGCAAGTGTATCGTCGGGAAGGGGGTTGTCCGAGGGGCTGCAGTAGACGCGGATCTTAGCCGGAATATCGTCGCCTGTCGCCGTCTTGATGCTGGTAGTATAGTGGCAGTGGAATATGGTGCGGCCATTCGAGCTGTTGTAAGTGGAAAGGCGGGAACCCCCAGCGAGGGGGAAGAATCCGTAGGCAATGCAGGACGACATGATTGTGGAGATGAGCAAAGTGCAGGGAGGATTTTATATGGGCTGGGCCGGGGAGGCCGGAGACGCATCGCACTGTGGAGCCTGACAATGGAGCTCAACAGCAAACAGCTTCTCCGGGGTTCTTCAAGGCTACAGCTTTGAGTGGCTAATTTTGAGTGTTACGGACGGGATCGTGGGTGTCCAGAAGCAAGCGGCGTTGATGGGAACTTTTGGCCCAAAAACAGATAAGACCCCGAGGATCTTCACTCGGATTGTGAACGGAAACTGGAACAACGTCATCGTTTGATTGATTAAAGCGCTAAGGACAAAAATATTCAGCGCTTACCGGCTACTTGAGAATTTGCCTGCTGTTGGAATTTATCCTTTTACGTATGGTTCTGGTGTGGTGCGGCCGGAAGGTCTAGCCAAACATCAGACCAAACTGATACGTGAGTACTCGATTATAGATGAAGTAATACAAGGCCCGTAGCGTAACTGCGTGCATTGAACAGAAGTCACTAAGGACTTGGAGAGTACATACAGACTATGTACATGAATAGATAAGCCAATCATGAATAAATATATACAATATCTATCACACCCTTTGGCTACCGAAATGGGCCCAGTGTTTTTCAGAGAATCATGCAAAATATTCTTGCTCCATTTTTGTGGATTTTTGCACTGGTGTACATTGATGACATTGTGATTTTCTCACTAACATTCAATGAACACCTTGAACACCTGGACAAAGTGTTCTCCGCGATTTCAGAGGCCAATATGACACTTTCTCCGCCAAAATGCCATCTTGGATATCAGTCTCTGCTCTTGCTCGGTCAAAAGGTTTCTCGACTTGGATTGTCTACCCATCGAGAAAAGGTCGATGCAATTGTCCAGTTGAGTGAACCTCGTAACGTGCATGAACTGCAACAATTCCTGGGAATGATGGTTTATTTTTCTGCATATATTCCATTCTATGCATGGATTGCACATCCATTCTTTCAACTTCTCAAGAAAGGTACTTCTTGCTCGCCGATTCGTTCATTCTATCAGGACAGATGTACAGCAGTATTTATTGTGGGTGTGGGTGGAATCCCAGGTCGCAAAGCCGATGGGGGTGCGAAGCTGAACCCAAAACGCGCCCCAGACGATGCAGCGCCATCGGCTCACCCACAAAAAGGGAGCGTAGTATAAAATGATCATTCGAGGTCGATGTTTTCGATATGAAGTGGAGCGATGTCTTCGAGAGACCTCCAGTACCGATGGAAGGCGTTTGAAGACCATCTACCGAGTGCCTTGACCACATCAGGAGCGACACCGGCAAGTAAGAGCTCGGTGGTACCGCCAATACGAAAGCTGTGGCCGGTAGTCCGAGGGTAGCCCGCTTGAGCCCAAATTTCGTTACAGCGGGTGAGGAATTTGGACTTCGTGAGGATGACCGTCCGTTCGGCTTGCACGTACGCAAATAGAGGTGCCGAGTCGGAGCATTTGTTGACCAATAGGTGCATATCCAAAGCAACCTTCGGGTCGAGAGGTGCTCGTTGCGACGGAAGGACCACACTCTCACCAGATACCCGGGTTTTAGTTCGTGGGAGACGAATAGTAGTCGTCTTTCGACGTCCGGATTTAGAGACGTGACGCCGAGTGGGTTTGAAGGTGCAAGCCTCGGCGCTGGTAGACTCTGGCAGGATTTCTCCAAGTCTGCACTGTCCCCAAAATGCGATGGCCGCAGCGGCAAATACCGCCACGTCGCGCGGGTTCGTGAAGTCAAGGCCGTCATGTAGACTGCGCATCATAGTGGAGTTAATTGGAGGGCGAGGAGGGCGCTTGGCTGAATCCGGGGCTAGATTTTCCACCCCCGCGAGTGTGTAGTGAAGGCGCGCGGCCCCTTCCCATTCGGCGCCCTGCGCAATATGCCAAGCTTTGACAGCTGCGATGTTGTTCCGAGCCGTTGAGCCGGCATGGATTCCGGCGCTTGAGGCCGCAAATGCGCATAGTACGAATTCGTCCGCAGGAAGTTGAAAGCGCGTTGGAACGCCCTCTTGCCGGCAGAACACCAGAAAACGATTGACAGCATGTCCGTAGTTGGATAGCGTCGTTCCGCGCCAAGCGTGCTGGAGGGCGCGATCTACCGCCAAAACAGAGGCCTGAGACAAATGGAGCTCGCGTATGTGGCTAGGTAAGCGATTGTGCGCATGGAACTGGTGGAATAATCGCGGAGGTGTCGGTTTCGGCTGGGGTTTGGCGGTGGCAGGTTGCGAGATCGTTGGATGGTGGAGGTGGGGTGTGATGTTGATTGCGGGTAGAATCCCAGCGGTATCCGTGGGCCCAGAGGCGAAGTAACCTGGGGAAAGTCGCGGGTCGCTAGGTCGCATGGTTGTTAGAGTCAAGTCGTCTTGATCGGTGATCAGCTGCCAGTCATTTGATAGATTGCGAAAACAAATTACAAGTAGGACTCGATATAAGGTTTCAGACAGTATGGAGTGGTAAACGAAGATGAAGCGCGGGGTGCACCGTCGACGGCGAGCCCGCGCGACGGTTTGTCAGCTATGTTTGCCGCGGAAGGGACATATAGCGAGGTAATCCAAAACGAGTGTTCGCGTAGGAGCGATACGATCCGTTGTAGTACACGATTTTGCTCTGAGTTGCGTGATTTTCCACTGGATAGCGCTCCAATGACGCCCTCATTATCAGAGCAAATTTGGAAGTGCGCTTCTGAGTGTCCCCGATGCGCTGCAAAGCGCAAACCAAGTTCCACGGCCAGCATCTCTGCCCATCCGATACCGCGCTCGTCTGATTCCCATCCGGGCATTAGCTTCCAGCGCTGCCATTCGCCGTTGAAGACGATGCCAATGCCCCACGATGTGGACGCGTCGACGAAGAACTCCATTGGGGAAATGCTCGGAGGTTTAAACCAAGGTCGATCCGCAGAACGGGCGTGAAAGAGCGATACGCCACCAATCTATATCGGACATAACCGTAGTGTTTGGTTCTCGACGCGCGAAAGTGGATGCTGAGGAAGCGAATGAAGCGGCGAATTTGGAGATGGCGGGTAGACGTGAGCGGCCTTCGGGGACTCATCAGGGAAAAATTGGGCGTTAATGTCACGGAATATAGCTGGGGTAGCTCAGGTAACCCCATTGCCAACCCCCCTGAATATTGCACGCGTAGCACCCCGGCCAAAGAAATGTTGCGCAATATAATGTGAGCGCAGCGTAATATGGATCTACAGTGCTTGATGTACATCAATTGCTTCGTAGACCGGTAGTCCTACAGTGCACAATAGAGCCGGAGTAAAAGGAAGCCTCAGAGGTAGTTCATGATTTGGAAGAGTAATAAATATATAGATTAATAAAACAGGCAGAGGAAAAAAGTAGTCTAGTCTAGTCACGGGAGGACGGGCCCTCGCCGCGGTCCTCCTCATACTCGCGAATAGCCGCCATGATGTCGTCGTCGTCAATCTGTGCCACGACATTAGACGCGATAGGTTGAGCGCCAGAATGGAACCTGTCCCGATGTTAATGAGTTAATCAAGATTAGTAAATCCACGCACCGGCCGTTGTCGTAAAGACGTCGACGAATACCATCGAGAATGCCATACTGGGCAGTGTGCTGCTGGAACCGCTCGAGGGACATGATGTGACCCTGATAGATGGAGCGGTACTCGTTGGCGGTGAAGGGAACGGCCGTCCGGGTGCCGGTGAGCCATTCGTCAATGCAGTTCTCAATCTGGAGGGAGTGAGATGAGAAGGGGGGGAAGATGAAGTAACATACCACGGTGAGAAGGAAAGCAACAGCAGGGATGGGCAGAGGACTGAACTCTTTGTTGGTCGGGCCCTCGTCGCGGCGGTTGGCAAACCAGAGCTCGTTGGCAGCCTTCTGAAGCAGGCCGGACTCGTACATTCCCTTCTTGTTTACAGGATCCTACAGGTGGGTCAGCACATTCCAAGGCCAATAGTAAACACGAGACCTTGAAATTGAAAGCGTTCGCGGTCTTGAGCAGGTGCGCGTGGGTGTGATTGGCCTTCAGGGTGGTCGGATGCTGGCCCGACTCGAAGCAGGCGGTGCCGACGATGGGAGCGATCTTGGTCTTGGCTTCGCCGCGGAGGTGAGAGAGACGATTGGTACACTGGGAGATGTTAGATTGGCAAAGAGCAAGAAGAAGAAGCGCACCAGCTTAACCTGCTGGGGCGTGATATCAAATCTGCCGCCCATCTCCTCTTCCGCCTTGTCGCGCAGCTCCAAGACCCATGCAACCATCGTAGCCTGGTCCGGGAACATGTCGCGTACACTCCCCCGGACCCGCATCCCTCCGATAATGGCTTTGAGATACTCCTGGTCGGTCGCGGCACAGTCCTTGATCGCCAGCTTGGCGCGATGACCAGAAGCGGTCAGACGGGGCTCGGGAAGTGAGCGGAGGTCGTCTTCGAGGTCGTCGTCATCGAAAGAGTCGCTGTGGGAAACGCTTGCGGCTGTTGGTAACAGTGGGTGAGGATGGCTGCGTGTCACTGCTGGTGTCGAGCTGGCTTTCACCGAGCCGGAGATTGAGGCGCATACGGCCCAGGGGGCGGCCAGTGGATGGGTTGCGAATGACCTGACACTGTGAGTGAATAACAAAAGCTCAGAAAGAACACGCACATGAGGGGACGGCGGCGGAGACGAGTCTCGTCCTCTGAAGGTATAATGAACCTGCTGTTGCGGCTCCGGCTCTTTATCGTGTTCCACAGAGACGCCGGACAGCCGCTGCCCACCATGACGAGGGAAACGGGCATCTACGGCGAGACGACTCGATGGCTGAGGAGTGCCGCGCTCGCTGTAGCGGTCGTCCATCTCGGTGTTGTGCTCATACTCCTGGTGGCCATCGTTGTGAACGTTGTCGGAGTTGTGTTGGCGGCCCGGATACTGAATTCCGACCGCACTTGCATGGTGTTGGTGCCAGTCGCCGTTGGTGATGACGTGGCCACTCCCGGGGAAGCGCTGGTCGGTAAGGCGCCTATCAGTGCCGGTCTGAGGGCGACGGCGAGGATGGGGAGAGGGCTGGGGGTGTTCTGGATGCTGGGAATGGACCGTGTTGTGGTGGTCGAGACGAGGAGTGGCAGTGTGACCATCACTGTGACGACGAGGCAAGGAGGCGATAGCGCGGGCACCAGGAATGGCGGTAGCAAGAGGAACACGCCCATTGCGCTGTGCGAGGTCCTTGATGGTCTTCGCCTTTGCTGCAACCACCCGATTTGACAGCTGGAGAGATGTAAGTGACGCCGGTAGAGGAATATGGAATGTGCACGTACAAAGTCGTCGTCGATGGGCTGGCGCTGTTCAGCGGCCTTCTGTGCAATCTTGTCGATGTGCGCCTGTCGCTGAGTGTCGGCATCGTGAGCAGCATCAACTAGAGCATGAAAATATCAGTAAGTAGCATGACAGTCTAAGTGAAAGAAACGCACTCATATACTGCTGCTTCTCGCTTGGTCGGCGCTCCCGACCGGCAGCGACATGGTGGTCGGTGTCAAGCCCATCTGGCCCGTCGTCATCCTCGTCGACATCTTGGTCTGGATGCTGCACGGGAGGAGTAAAGTCCTCGTCAATGTCTGAAGGAGCAGTGAGCGGACACGAGATGCAGGCTTGATACACACGCACCATGGTCGTTGTCGCTGTCCTCCTGTTCATGGAGGTATTTGTTGTTCTTCGCCGCTGCTGTTGTCGTTGAGTCGCTGAGGACATGAGCAAGGATGAGGTACTCACCACGCTGGGGTCGAGCGGTGTTGGCTGCAAAGGGACAGTGGTGAGCAACGACAAGGAGGCATAGGTCTCGCTGCAGACCTTGGTCAGCTGGGGCGGGCTGGGGAGCATCGAGGGGCGGGTTCGGCCCAGAGGTGCGACCACGGCCACGACTGCCAGTGCCGTTGGGAGCGCTGTTCTTGCCGGTGTTCCTGGCCATTGAGAGCTGTTAGTGTATGCTGGGGGAGTAGCGAGCAGCTTACCAGTGTTCCCGCCGTATTTATAGAGACGCGTCGCGATGTACTTGTTTGTACATGGGTTGTTGAAAGGAAAGCGCGTTTGTTTATCAACAAACAGACCGCTGCGTCATGCGCACGGCGGCATGGCGCAATCAAAAATTTCAAAGATTGCCCGCATGATTCAGGGTCTAGAGGAGAAAATAATCAGTGTCCCTGTTTCGCCCCCATTCTCAGTCCTGCAATAATGCCTGCTCACCGTTGCCCGTACTGCAAACGTCCCGTCCCCAGTTTCACCGCTGTTGGCCACCATATCGCCAAGTCCACCGCTTGCCGACAGGCGGAAGCTGCCAAGATTCGGGAGCGCCGCCAGCGCGTTCGTGCATCTTCGATGGAGGTCGACATTCCTGAGGTCGACAATCCGACAATGCCTCCGGGTCTTGACAACCCGCATGAGTTTGCGGACCTCTTCGTCCCTCCTGCTTGCGATCCCACTCCCCCTCCTCCCGAGCCCATTCGCCAATCTCATCGTGCTGCGTCTGTCAAGGAGGTGCCAGATCAGGACGACCCCGAGAACCTGCGCCGCTTTGTACACCCATTCGTCGATCCAATAACGGGGAAGGAGGGAATGGCTGGCAAGCCATTGCGCGCGGAGATGACTGCCTTCGAGCGCCTTCGAGCCGAAATCAAGCGCAAGGGCGAGACCAAGTACAGCCCGTTCGTCGACGACGAGGAATGGGAGCTGGCTGAGTGGCTGACACAACGCGTGAACCAGACGGGAACGGAAGAGTTTCTGAAGCTGAAGAAGGTGAGCGACACGCTACGGCGTCGACAACGGCACTGACCTCATTCACAGACTCGAAAACAAGGTCTATCCTTCCACAATAACCGCGCATTCTTGAAGAAGGTGGACGCGCTGCCCACAGGCCCCGATTGGACGTGCCACGTCGTGACCGTTGTCGGCGACCTTGTCGATGAGAACGGAGAGCGTTTGAAGGAAGAGGCGGAGCTATGGATTCGGAACCCTTTGGACTGTATCCGACAGATAATCGGCAACCCATCCATGAAGGACCAGATGGCGTACGCACCGGAGCGAGTGTATAGCACCAATCCTGCCAGCGAGGACGACCGAATTGTCGACGAGTCATGGACGGCGGATGAATGGTACGAGTTGCAGGTATGTTTGTAGCTTCTGCGTGTTTGTGGGCTTGACGCGCGGGACAGGAACGACTGGCGAAGGAGGGAAAACACGACGCCTGTGTTTGTCCGGTCATTACATCGACGGATAAGACAAAACTCACCAACTTTGGCGGCGACAAAGCCGCCTACCCCGCGTACATCACCATCGCCAACGTTTCGAAGGAAATTCGACGCCAGCCATCGAGCCATGCGACGATGCTCATGGCATATCTCCCCGCCGCCAAGCTGAGCTGCTTTGGCTCCGACGATGCTCAAGCCCTTGCGATGTATCGCCTCTTCCACTACTCCATGTCCCTCCTTCTCAACCCTCTCATCGGCGCCGGAAAGGATGGTGTCGAGATGGTGTGTGCGGATGGGCTAGTCCGTCGCGTCTTCCCCATCCTGGTAGCCTATGTCGCGGATCATCCCGAGCAGTGTCTCGTCGCCTGCTGCACGCAGAACCGCTGTCCGCGTTGCCTTGTACATCGACTAGGACGAGGGGATAACCTACGAGGGGCAAAATGGCGGGATAAGGAAACGACACTGAAGCTATTGGACGACCACAAGAACAGGCGGAACTCACCACTGTTCGACGAGCACGGCCTCCATCCCGTTTACAAGCCGTTCTGGGCTGAACTCCCCCACTGCGATATCTTCACCTGCTTCACGCCCGACCTTCTCCATCAGCTCCACAAGGGTGTTTTCAAGGACCACCTCGTAACTTGGTGCATCGCGATTGTCGGAAAAACGGAGTTCGACGCGCGGTACAAGGCGATGAACGCGTTTGCGGGGCTGCGTCGATTCAAGAAGGGAATCTCAGGAGTGTCGCAGTGGACGGGGAAGGAGCACAAGGAGATGGCGCGAGTGCTGGTTGGTGTGATGACGGGGGCTGTCAACGACCGGGTTCTCACAGTCGTCAGGTCGCTTATCGACTTCATTTACTACGCCCAACTCCAATCCCACACGAAATACACCATCGACGCCCTCAAGGCGGCCCTCGACACCTTCCATGCCCACAAGCAGATCATCGTCGACTACAAAATCCGCGACCACTTCAATATCCCGAAAATACACTCGATGCAGCACTATGCCGAGGCGATTTGGCGGCTCGGAAGTCTCGATGGCTTCAATACCGAGTCTCCCGAGCGTCTGCACATCGATTTCGCGAAGAATGCTTACCAGGCGTCAAATGGCCGGGACTACACGGAGCAGATGACCATCTGGCTGCAACGTCGTGAGGCGATTGTCATCCGGTCGCGTTTCGTCGAGTGGTACGACCTGCAGGAGCCGAATGCGTCCCTCGTTGAGCCGCCGACCTCGACCGACAACGACAAGGACCAAGACCCGCGCCTCGCCAACAACGGGCCCGAGATTGTTGCCCAAGTCAAGACCGTCACCCTTTCTCCGACTACCTACACCATCGCGAAGAACCCGACTTCACCCCATCGCACCATCGCTTACATTCAAGCAAACTACCCCATACAAGACTTCACATTGGTGCTCACGACATTCCTTCGACAAACCTTCCTTTCCCTGCCCCTCCTCCCCAGTGCATTCGACTTCTACGACGTCTTCAGTCAAATCAAGATATTCACTCCTGAAAATCGGTATCTCAGCCCCAAACAACGATCCATTCGCATTCGGGCACTCCCTGCCATCCCCGCAGTCGACCGCAAACCTGCATCGCCGGCCATCTTCGACACAGCGCTGGTCATCGCTGATCCGCGCGAGTACCGACCATCATCCGGTGTTGCAGGTACGTCCCGGCCGTATCTTTCTGCTTCTTTTCCGACACAATACAGGGTTGCAGCCGGCGCGCATCCGCCTCATCTTCCGCCTTCCCCCCCATCTCGGCCGCTATCCACACCCGCTCGCTTTCATTGAGTGGTTTACACCGCTCAATGGTCCCGATCCTGTGTCGGGGATGTACACAACTCGCCTCTCCACACGAAACCATCTGCCCAACACCGCCGTCGTCTCGATTGACCGTGTTGTACGCTCTTGTCATCTTATGGGACAGACGCGACGGACCCTTGACCGTCATTGGACTGCTTTTAATGTACTTGATACAGCGACTACTTTCTACGTTAATCCTTACATACATGTAGATACTTTTACTCGGCAACGAATTGTTTCTTGAATTTATTTCCGGCCTTGACCCAATCCTGCGGGGAAGTCACGGGAAACGTGATCTGGCCGCAAGATTGGGTCAATCACATGCAAGTGTCCTTTGAATCGTACAACAGGGCTCTGCTGCGATTTGCACAATATGGTGAGTGTAGCTTACCAGATGAAAAATGTTGCTCTGAGTTGCTATAGGCCAGAGATATATTGCACGTCCTTGCACATCACTCAGGCTATATAAAGAAACTGGGCAATTCAAGCAATATTTTCACATCGGCATACCATGCGGGCAATATCGCGCAACGCGGGCAATATTTTGGTGGCTGGTGGCTACGGCCCGGAGAGTTTTTCCTGATGCTGCTAGTGAGCAGTGAACGAGTGTCCCCAGAATGGACTCGGTTTCCTTGCGCGTAAATCGAGCGCCGACGACCCACGGGCCCAGCTTCTCGAGATAGCGGGACTTCTTAGCGTCAGGGATTTGGATCGTTTTGTCCGTTAGATTCCAGAGGAAGCCGATGTATTTGAAAACCGCGGCGAAATCACGCGTTTTGGACAGCTTCCACGGCCAACCTAGTCGTTCAGCCAGCGCATAGATTTCAGGTAAGCCATAGGAGAATGAGGGAGGGTTGAGCGATTTCGGGTAGCGAAAGAATAGGAAGTCGTCGACCCATTTCTTGAGCGGACCCATATCGTTGGCCTGGTATATGGCTGCTATAGCATCTGCAAGCCGGCCGAACACGCCGCTGGAGCTAGAGCTGCCGAATGGGCAAACGTGGTCGATGTAGAACGCGCTAAGCCACATTATGACGAAGAATGGTTGTTGTGATGGGTGGATAGGGCAGCGACGATAGGCTGCGTCTACGTCGAGCGTGGCTGCCTCAGTCCCATGCGGCGCATCGAGAACAAGTAACACAACCTCGGAGAAGGTGCCCCATTCGCACGGGAACTCGTCGGAGTCGATGTAGAAGTTAATGGACTTGCGCTGAGGGTCGTTTCGAGGGAATGAGAAGTCCTGCACAATGCGGCGCTCGTCCGGCGAGCCGGCCTTTGGTACAGTGCCCAGTGGGGATGTTCGGAACGGACCGATGAGCTGCTCGAGTCTGGAGCGGGAGAAAGGACCGGTATAATGGCGACAGGCTCGTTCATTGGTAATATAAGTCGAGATTACGTCTGGATGGTCGACGGAGGAGCGATGATTGGGAGGTGTATAAGTTTCAGTAATAGTGGTGCGGATACCCATGTGGAAGCCTTCCCGAAGGCCAACGGGGATGTCGCAGAATGTATCGATGAGATTGGTACGTATGAGCTCTGCCTCGATCCAGTCGGGCAGAAGCGGAGTTACAATGGGAAGGAAATCAGAGGGAGCGACAGGACTGGGCGGAATGATTCCCGGATTGGTCGCCACAAAGGGAGCACCAGTGGTTGCCGTGGGTGCAAGAACTCCCGCGGGAGCAACCACGGCCGTTAAATGGGAAGCAGTACGCTTTATCGGCGGAGTCTTTACGCGAGCCTGAGCCGTTTGGGCCGCGGACAGAGAGGATGAGGGGACGGCCATTGACGAGTGCGGATGCAGCGCAGGTACGCGCGCGGTGCGTAGGCTCGTCGCTGCCACATACGAAGCACCGAAATTTGTCACCCTTGTTGCGCGCACCGTCGGTGGGCCGAAATCGATGACCGCCCGACGAATCGGAATCGCCGCCGCGCTTCCCACCGGACGAACCCTGCGATTTCAAGGCATCCTGCGTGAACCGAAGAGCAGCAGCAGCCGCTTGCTTGCCATAGTGTTCCGCTTCAAGCTCATTCCACAGCTCGAACTGGAAGTAGGTGGGGTCGACAGGCGACGACAAGGCAGAGCGGCGTATGCGGGAGTCGTATTCAAGGTACACGGACCACAGATTGGACCGGTTAGGGCGGTTGGTAATCGTAGTGTAGTGCGTTTTCCACGCTTCGAGTTCGTCGGGAAGGAATTCGGCGATTAGATCGAGCAGGCAGCGCCACGCCTGGTCCCATTCGTCGTAGGTGAGGACGAGTTCGGGTCCGATAGGGAAGTCGCGGGAGACGGCGACAGTGTTGCCCGTAGACGAATCGACCATGTACATGTCGTTGAGCAGCTTCCCGGACGAGTCCTGCATCGCAAGAAGACACGCTTTGTCGGTAAGGAGATGGAGAGGGACATGAGTCTGCCATCCGCCGCTAGCGCTGAAGCGCTTACGAATGGCGTCGGGAGGGAGTAGACGGGCGTTCGACACTGTGAGACCGGGGATGCGGACAGGGCGTTTGCGTGCCGACGATGTACTGGCGGTTGCATTCGTAGTATTCGCATTTCCATTACCGCCTGGATGAAGGTAAGCGCGCCATTCGATATAGTGGCTTTAGATGGCATGATGATGATAAGATGGTAGAATGGTGAGTGCAAAATGCTCGAGTGTGGGATGTGGAGTGTAGAATGCTCCAGGAATAGGTAAAAAGAGCGTGGAGTGCTCGTGTATAGCGGTGGAGAGCGTAGAGTGCTCGAATGTAGAGGTAGAGAGCGTAGAGTGCTCGAATGTAGAGGTAGAGAGCGTAGAGTGCTCGAATATAGAGGTGAAGAGCGTAGAGTGCTCGAATGTAGAGGTAGAGAGCGTAGATTGCTCGAGTGGAGAGAGCGTAGCTTGCTCGGGTAGGGAGGAGCGTAGCTTGCTCGGGTAGGGAGGAGCGTAGTTTGCTCGAATGGAAGAGGGGGGGGAGGCATGGGAGAAAGAAGATAGACGGAGGGATTGATGCTCACCGGATTGGATTATGTTCCCGACAAAACCGGTGAGAGATCCGCCTCCGAAGCGCTTCAACAGCTGTATTGCTGCGGCCTCGTCGTCGGAAGCGACGGGGACATCGTCGAAGTCCTGTAGCTCCGGCCCCGGTGTATGGGGTGGGGAGGGGACGGCGTCCGGTGTCGACTCGCGGGATGACTCGGGTGGCCCCTGACCGGCCTCCTGACCCACGCCGCCCCAAGCTAGGCCTTGAGGGCCGTGCTGAGCATCGTAGGCACGGCGCTGATCCCGAGTGAACAGCGGGCGGAAGCCGGGGTTGTCCATGAGGTGCTGGTTGCGACGAAGGTGCTCGTTGAGGCGGTTACGAAGGACCTTGACGGCGCCGTCGGTGTCGAGATCCCAAAGGGTGAGGGCTTGGACAAGTTCCCCGCGGTTCAGAGCGGAGACTGTTTTGTTGAACTGGAGAGTGATGAGGAACGGCGGCATGTTGTTGAAAGATTCGTTCCGAGTCGATGTGTCGATGTGCAGATGGCGGTCGGAAGCAGAGAAGGTGCACCGCCACCTGCACTCCTCGATCGCAAGACGGCGTACTGATGCTCGCAGGCTCACTCAGTACTTCCAAAGTGGGAATGGACCGACCTACATCAGGAAGCATTTGAACTTTCCAAACAGGTGTTGACAAATGCGCCTGTTCGAGGATATGCAATGGCCGGACAACCGTACCGTGTGTATACTGATGCATGTGACTATGGTCTCGGGGGTATTTTGCAACAAGTTCAACCTGTCAAAATCAAAGACCTGCAAGGAACGAAGACTTTTGACAGATTGAAGAAGGCACACGAGAATGGAGAGCAAGTGCCCAATTTAGTTGTTGGTATCAAGAGCATTGACGATGTTCCTAATCCTGGGGTATGGGCTCCGAAATTTGAAGATACAATTGTTCATATTGAACGAGTAATCTGTTACTGGTCACGAGTTCTCAAATCTCCAGAGCGAAACTATTCACCCACAGAGCGAGAAGCTCTTGCACTCAAAGAAGCTCTGATCAAATTTCAGCCTTTCCTTGAGGGTGAAGTTGTAGCCGCAATCACTGACCATGCAGCTTTGACATGGAGCCGAACATTTCAAAATGTGAACCGACGGCTACTTACATGGGGTACTGTATTTGCAGCCTATCCAGGCTTGAAGATTGTACACCGTGCAGGACGAATTCATTCAAATGTTGATCCAATTTCACGACTCAGACACCGTGTACCCCTTCAGGACAGTCCAAACACGGACACAATTCCTTCCGTGGATTTGAGCACAGGCGAAGATCCCCTCAGGAACATGTATGAGGAGTTAGGACCAGCATTCGAGGAAAAGCTGCTACGAGTAGCTGCAAAATTGGTACATGCAGAAATGTCTGAGTCCTCAACAGATCAAATTGTGTTTGAATCGGTCCCATTCAGTGTCTCGGGCGATCTGGCCGCTCCGTTTACATCATCACGGTCATATAACGTCCTTGTCGGAATTTCAAAAGATGAGCGAGATGATTGGGTGGCTGCATATGCAAAAGATCCCCACTTTTCCGAAGTCCTGAAAGGATGGAAGAAGGAGACGGCATGGGTAAATCCCCTGTATCCACAATATCACTATGATGATTCAGGACTTATATATTTTGAGGACTGGCAAGGTAATAACCGCCTTTGCGTTCCGGATAAATTGAGAGTCTCGATCATGAGTGAAATTCACGATACTACCGGTGTTACAATCGACTGGCCGCAACTTACTACTGGCCAAATATGTCCCGAGATTTGAAACGATATGTCAGCACCTGCGATATATGTCAAAAGTCCAAACCCCGACGTCATGCTCCCATCGGACTACTTCAACCCATTCCAATTCCAAATCAACCATTTGAAGTCATCACAATGGATTTCATACCTGAGCTCCTGGAATCGCAAGGTTTTGATAATTGTCTGGTCATCGTCAACAAATTGACCAAGTTTATAATTATTACTGCCTGTTCAACCAAGATCACGGAGAAAGAAACAGCACAACTATTTTTCAAGCACGTAATTTGCAAGTTCGGGATTCCTCGACAAGTCATCAGCGACAGAGATACACGGTGGAGAAATGATTTCTGGGCTGAAGTTTGCCGACTCATGGGTATGAAACGAGCATTGACAACATCGTATCACCCACAGGCAGACGGACAGACAGAGAATCTGAACCAAACACTTGAAATTGCATTGCGGGCATACATTGGTCCTTCACGGGATGACTGGGTTGAACTTTTGGATGGATTCGCGTTATCATACAATTCGACACCACACACAAGCACCACATTTTCCCCGACATTCCTACTCTACGGATTCCATCCAATCACTGGATATGGTAGCGCTGCCCTTCCGTCTATGTGAGCAAGAGGGAGGGACGAGAGCTTCGCGTTCGCAGTGGGGGGAAGAGCTGGAAGCTCTGCCGCTGCGCTGCCTCTGGCAGCAAATGGGCTCGAGGGAAAAGAGAGGGAGACTAGCGTACCGAAGTAAACACTGTCGTCGAATCGAGCTAGAATGCAGCGGAAGAGTCCAACTCTGAGTGTGGGCAAGTGAGACAAGGCGCTAGAGGCGCTGCCCAGCCAATACCACCCCAAGCGGAAGCTACAACAGATGGGCAGCGCCGCATAGCGGCGCGTACCCAGCTCACCCCACGCAAGCTGACGGAAGGGTGAGAAACTAATGAGGAAAAAAAAAGGAAGGAAAAGTGTATTGGGACTAGAGAGACAGGTCTTCTTCGGAAAGGATAGTAATGTTATTCTCCGCGTGGAATCGCTCGAAGGCCGCTGCAACCTCGTCCATCTTCTTTTTGTCGTAGGCTTTTCCGATGTGCATGGGAATGATGTGTTCGAGCTTGCGCCAGTAAAGCAGGAAAGCTAGGGAGGTCCATCCGCCCGTCGCAGCAACCACCTCGCAAGGGACACCCGCGAGAAGCAGCTCGGTGGAACCGCCAATGCGAAGGCTGCGACCTGTGAGCGCCATGAGTTTGGCGGATCTCCATATCTCCGAGCAACGGGCCATGAAGCTGGGCTTGGTCATAGGGGACCACTGGTTGGCGCCAACCTTGAATGCGAAGAAGGGTGCATCTTCGGGAACGTTCGCGTTAAGAGCGAGATGGTTCAGGCGGGCTTTCTCGGGACAGAGGTTGTCATTGCGACGGGGAAGGATTAAGGTGCCGCCTTTTTCGCGTGTGGATTTGGTCCAAGGAATGTGTATGGAGGTAGCCGGGTGGGTAGATCGTACGAGTTTTGTGGCGGCGTTGCGGGAGATGTGCATCGCGGGATCAAAAGCGTATGGTGAGCTCTCCCAATCTGCGACAGCCCCAGAAGGCAGCGGAGGCGATGGCCCAGACTGCTGCATCGAAAGGAGAGGGCCAAGTTGAGGCCGGCGTAGAGAGCGACTAAATGGTCCGTGGTCGCTGGAGCTCTCTGCTCGCAAGTTTTCCCACCCTCGAGCTTGTAAGCCGTGCTACGGGCCAGCTGCACCCATCGTTGGTCGCCGTTCCATGTAGCTCCTTTGGCGTCATGCCATGCCCGGATGCCAGACATCCAGCTCTTGATTGTACCGCCTTTGACTGTCCCAACGTGCTCAGCGATGAAAGTGGCGAGGAGTAAATGGGATGCTGGCATGCGCTCCTCCTCGGGAATACGCCGCAAGTCGCAGTAGTCGTTAAAACGTTTGATACCGGCCCCGTACGAGCCCTTCGAAGCCGGAGCCAGCGATGCATAAATAACCGCGATGGTCTTGTTTACTACGTCCTCCGGGAAGGCTGCGCGGAAATCCGATTCTGCTTTGATGCTGAAAGGGGAGGTCCATTTTAGCAGGCGGTCCACCGCCAACACGGGAGGGCGGAAAGTGCTAGGAAAGGGTTCGAGGCCGCTGCGGGATTTCCGGGGCTTCTTTGCGATGGCGAGTGTATTGGGGAGTAATGCTGAGTTGGCCGCGAGTGAGGGAGAATGGGTCTGACGGCGGCGAGCGGGTCTGCGCAAAGGGCCTGCTGCGGAAGGTGGGCGGACACGATGAGCGTCTGCGTTGTTTGTGTTGTTAACGCGGGCTGGTTGTCCTTGGAGAGATGCTGGGAGAGCTGGAGAGGAAGGAGGTGCGAGAAGAACCGGGCCGGCGGGTGTGGTCAACGAGAATAAGCGCCGCCGGGAGAAAACCATGGGTGCTAATGACTGGGTGTAGATTCTGGGAGAATGAAGCGAGTTCTCTTGAAGGCAGGCTGGGAAGGCATGTCGCTCCGAGAGCTGGGTGGGAGCGGAAAGACGCGCATGTTCTGGCAAGAAGAAAGAGGTAAAGGTCTCGTGATGGCGATTGACTTGTACGACTCAGGTATGGTGGATGGACAATGTAAACGCTATATTCTGACGAAGTAACTACTGAATTCGGATGGTAATTCGAAAGTAACTGCTAAGTGGTCGTTCGGAATGCCAAGAATACCTCGAGAGAGTGTGTCTGCTGGGTTCTCGGCTGAAGCAACGTAACGTAGGAGAATGGTAATATTGCGACAGTCCAGCAAGGCGGCTGCGCGGCGTAAGGAAAGATTGATCTCGAAATTGCGGCTCCGTCCCTTGTCGAAAGCGCCGATAACACCCTGGTTGTCCGAATGAACCAACAAGTGCACGTCCTGCAGGCCAAGCTGCTCCAGAGCGTAGAAAAGGATCTCTAACGCGATGCATTCAAGCCACCCGATGTGTCGTATCGGAGACTTCCAGTCGTTTTGGCCCTTCCAAGCCGCCCACTTTCCGCCGATGGTAATTCCGATACCCCAGTCCGTTGAGGCATCGACAAAAATATGCAAGTCTCTGGGAGGACCGCGTAAGACGATGGGCCGGCGTACGTCTGGAATAGATAGGGTAGTGATCCACCATCTGAGCGCGCTAATAACGGAAGGAGGAGCGTGACGACCAGCGTGCGTATTGCCTTTGAACGACGTAATGAAGGAGGAGAGCGGCGCCAGGAAAGAGCGGCCAAGCGGGTATACAAAGGTAATGTGGCAGAGCGAGCCGTGTATCTTCTGCACGTCTAGCATCTTGCACCGTGCCGCCTGAAAGAGGTCGATGAACTCCTGGGCCCGGCGGAGGAACTTGAGTCGTTTCTCGTCCTTGAGTGATACGGTCTTGGAGGCAATGTCCCACCAAAAACCGATGTACGGAACCTCGGGAGCGCGGAGAATCTCCTTGTCGTCCTTCCACGGCGTGTTAATGGCGGCGATGCGGGCCTTGGCGGAGGTGTTATCGTAGGCGAACCAGAAGTGTGGGAGGGCGGGTGGTGGCGACATGTGAGAGGCGACTGGGAAACAAGCGGCAAGGATGTCGTCCTCGTAACGATTAACCGGTGTGACTCCTTCGGCTTGCCAAATGTCGGTGAGGGCCGTCGCGATGAGACCCGCATTGCTGCTGGAGGCGGATGCGCCGAACGGGCAATTGTGCTCGACGTAGAAGCCGTCCGGGCCTTGGAGGACGAACCATCGTTTATGTTGCGGCAGGATTGGACAGGTGCGGTGGAATTTTGCGATGTCAAGGACCATCGCCTGTGTACCCAAAGGGGCGTTTGCAATCTGCGTAAACGTGTAAGGACATCGTAAAGCGTGTAAAACGTAGGCGGAAGGAAAGGGTAATGTCGGAAAGTCGGGTGTATAGCACGTTGTATAGAGAATGTAAAGGTAGGGGCGTAAAGGGAGAGGCGTAACGGGATAAAAGTCAACTCACCAGTTCTGCCACTTGTGCAGCTGTACCGAATTTGGTAGGGAAATCGGATTTGTCGACGTAGGCGTTGGTCGACGGGTTTGACGCATTGCCTTTGGAGAGGTGCCTGCAAAGGCGGAGCTTGTCCGGGACGCCCGGGGCTTGGGTTTGGACTGCGATAATAATTGGTGAAACTTGCACCGGGCCCTTGAGAATGGTCTCGACCTCTCCGAGCGTGAACGGGCCGCTCATCCGTCGCGCTTCGACTTCTTCTGCAAGGTAAGCGGTGACAAATTCGGCATGGGCGGAGACGGAAGGGTGATTGGGAAAGACAATTGACTTGGAGAGAACCGGGAAATCCCCCATAGGGAAACCAGCGCGAATTTTGGCTGTGAGGCCGATGTGAGCGTCTGCAAGATTGTGTTTGTCCAAAAAGGTGTCGATAGCGTCTGCACAATACGGGGTGGTAACGCGGTACAGGATTTCATCATGGATGGGAGAGCGAGGAGACGGGAAGTTGGCGTCCAAGAACGAAAAACCCGATATAGTTCTCCGAAAAACCCGATATAGTTCTCGCCGGCCTCCTGCCACTGCCCGCGGTTCATGTTGACCTCCAGCAGACCCAGTAGAAGCTCCACGGCCGCGGTGTCGATGATCCACGGTTTGCTGGTGGTACCGATGGGGTTCAGCTTTTTGGTCGGGAGAGTATTCGCCTCGCTGTCAATGCGCCGTAGGTTGGATGTGGTGAAGAGAGCGAGGGATGGGTAGCCGCTGTAGGTGAGGAGGTCGTCGAGGACTTGGTTAAACACGAGAGGCATCGCCATGCCAGGGCGGACGACGATTTGTTGCCGCACTTTTTTTCGCATCAGCCCTAGCCTCCTTGTCCCGAGGTCTCTCCTCAAGTTCCTGCCACTGGTAGGCAGGCAGACCCAGTAGCGCTGGTAGCGCTGCACTGACAGCTCGGTAGCGTGGGTTAGATGCGGGCAGCGGATCAGCGATCGCTTGGTAGATCCTGCTAGCGATGATGTGTTAAAAGAGCTCATTTTTGTTGGAACCTGGTCGAGACTTCCCGCATCATGGTGCCTATCATATCCTTGAATGTTACAGACTGCATTCCCTTGAGAGAGCTGAAGGCAGGGAACATCCCAAACGACGAAATTTCGCTAAGTCCACGAATCAC
This sequence comes from Mycena amicta, assembly GCA_029282125.1. NCBI lineage: Eukaryota > Fungi > Basidiomycota > Agaricomycetes > Agaricales > Mycenaceae > Mycena > Mycena amicta. Next base: position 17,095 of record JARIHP010000195.1, on the reverse strand, counting down.
ATGCCAATTGCGTGATTCGTGATGCATCAATCAGCAGAAAGTGGCGCCATTTGGTTGCTCTTTTCTCTTCTCGCCCCCATCTCCATCTCCGCCCCCGTCCTCGCAGGCCAGCGCCGCTGCGGCCAATGCTGGTGTCTGCCTCACAGGCTCCCCACCCCACCTCTCCCCACCTCTCCCCGTCTCCTTCACTCCCTCCCTTACTCCATCGCTCGCCCTCCCGTCATCGCTGTCCTATCGCTGTGCCCCCCATCAACGCTCAGTACCATCCTCAATACCTCTTCAAGCTGTCAAGTGCAACATCAACGATGTGCGAGTTGTCGTCAACAGCGTGCAAGTTGTCGTCTCCCGCCTCAATTCCCTTGTCAGCATCTTCAAGGCCCAGTCTCAAGATCACCTCAAGTTCTCTCTACTGCAAGCCCCGCCTTCCGCCTTCATCTCCGGGTATGTGCTCTGCCGATGTGGATTCAATGCTGACATCTTCCGATAGATGCTGTCTTGCTGCCAATCTCCCTCCATTCCATTCCTCCGACTTCCTCCGACCGCTCCCATCTCCCCATCCCCCTTGCCGACCGAGGAGTAGCCGGACGATGTCCTGTTTGTAGAAGTGGTCGCGTAGTCACGGTAGCGCCTGTTGGGTCGGATGGGAGAGTGTGAGGTGGTTGTTGTCGGGTGTCGAGTTGCCGTGGGCGGTACTCGGCACCGTTGTTGTTACTTATTGTTTATTTCAAGCATGAAATACCATTCGATTGGCCTATTCCGAGCGGCGGCACGCTGAGAGTCCGGGGAAAGGTCCCTTGATGGCAGCAGCAAAGATGGGAACGGGGGGGAAAGGTCGTTGACTGTGATGAGGGATTCGTCGTCCGAGGTCTACAAGGTAGTATCTTCGAGGTGGGTGAACCTGTTTACGCTCCCTGCTAGGTTTCGCCCTTCTATCTCCTGGTTCAACTGCCTCTTGAGGATGGGGTTGAGCTTCGCAAGGGCGGCTATAACGATGTCGTTTTTATGCGTGCGCCTGGTGCGCGTCGTATTGGGTGGTGGGGGCAGTGGACAGGAGTTGTCACTGCCGGTTGCGTCGTTGCCGGTAGACATAATGTACGGGGAACGTGGTACAAAGAAAAAAATATCGACTCTACGCGTCGATATGAACGCGAGAGGCAAGTGAGCGAATGGTCACGACGTGTGACACCTCGCTCACTTGGCTCACCTACACTAGCGCACTACCGTATCCTCTGATACGGCCGAGCCGCTCGTGCCTCGCGTCAGCCTTATCTCGGATTCCAGTCTAATCTCAAGTTCCAATTCTGTTCCAAGGCCAGAAAACAGTATCGGAACTAGGGGGGGTAATGAAGGCGAAATTTACAATGAGAAAGCACAAGACATGGTTGATCAGTTCGAAGCGAACCGGTCTCGTGCAAAAGAAGCCTTATTACTTGCCCAGATATTTCAGAAGCAGGCTTACAACAACGGACGCCTTGCCATTGAGTTTGAGGAAGGTGATTTTGTAGTCCTCAATCCGCACTCACTCAACCTCTTACGAGACGAAAAAGGACGCGGAAAGAAGCTCCTCATGAAATATGACGGACCATTCGAGATTATCCGCAAGCTGAGTCCAGTCACGTACCAAATTCGCATGCCAGTATCTTATGGACTTCATCCTATCCTCACCAACGGCGATAGGGACAGCCCCCCCGCCCGAGTCGTTGTGTGTATGGGCCATTATGCCTGGGCCTTTATGCCCCTAGACGCTGCTAGCTCTCCACGGCCATTGGGCCCTCTTGTAATAGCCCTCTGAGGCTCCAGTAATGCACCCTATACCCTCCATCCCTCCTCTGTCCCCTAGTCCCACTGCGACATGGCTCTCTGAGCCCCCAAGCTACCCGCGCTAGCGCTCGCAAGCACACCGCCACCCTCGGCCACTTATAGCTCCCAGCAGCCAAGATACTCCCGGAATCCCCTTCCCATCCCCCATCGACTCGAGGCGCCCTGGCCGCCCCAACCCATCCTCCCATTGCCACGTAGCCGTCGGAGGTGTTTCGACGCCGATGACAGGTCACGTGATCTTCTCCGCGGAATTCTCGCTTCGCGTGTACATGTTCGTTTGTTTGCTTTGTTCGTTTGTTCCTAGCTAAATCTGTAATGCCAAATTTGAAATTCATGCTCTAATTTAATATCTTTGCCTCTCAGGTGTAAGAAAATGTCTAAGATACTGGCTTGACTCTGATCCTTATACCTGAAGTTTGATCTTCTAAGCCAGATATATGTTTTGCTACGCATCCGGACGGCGGTCCTAAAGCGCAACCCCACAATCCATGACAATACAACCCAATGAACTCGAAATAAGTACCGAGGGCCCTCCTGGTGCACGGGAGGGTTTCGGGGACGTGGTACAGCCCTCATGCGAGTGCTTGCGGCTCGCAGGTGAAGAGCAAAGCTCTGATAGCAAGAGTCGGGGTGATACGGTGATAGGCCAGCTATCAGGATACACGTGAAATCTACCGATTTCTGCGCTTATTCTACTGTTTGGTACATCCAATTGGAACCATTACGAGTCCCGTGTAAGTGGTTAGGATGCTATTCGCGTTGGTAGCAGTGAAAGAAGCTGCTATTCTGGATCTTGAAGGCGTTGATAGCGTCTGAGGGAGAGCGTAGTCCGAATAACATTGCAAGAGAAGCGCCCCACTTGCATGTACTCAAAGGGAAACTAGACCTGCGACACAAGTGGAATAAGGATCATGACGCGGAAGCGGAATAGCGGAGTGGGACGCTTCGCATGGTGAAGACAGGGATGACAACAAGGGTCAACTCGGGATGATCGGAATATCTCGGACTATCTGAATAAGGAGACGCCGTGCTTCGGGATCTGCAATCACGATTCCGGACATCGGGCCTAATTAGGGTGGCGTCCACAAGATTGGGATCAAGGGTCTTGGCAACAGGGTTGGAGGGTATTTGGAGGGTTTCTCCCCAAGTACTGGGCCGTCTGGGATGTAGTGAGCACGAGCAGGAAGGTACTATCAAGGGCTATTCGGCTCTGGTTAGTATTGGCGCGGGCAGAATAACAGGAGCGGAATAGTGGCGGAAGCAAATCGTGAAACATTACTCCGGTGCACTGGGTGGAGCATCTGGCCACCGGTTGGGCTGAAGACCTCGGAGAGGGATCTCCGAACCAATTAGAAGCGGCGCTTTAGCCACGAACGCACATGGACACAATCATCTATCATTTATATTTCTCATGGTCTCTGTATATAAAGTGCCTGGGGGAGCCAGTTTCAGCACGGAATCACCCCGCTAGAGTTAGGGCGTGTTCTGGGCTTGGGGCTGTGCGAACTTGGATTGCCGAGTTTGTAAAGTTTCAATCTATTATTCGGGTTTGGGATACATTTGGATTTGGAATAAGGGTTACAAGAATAAGACAAGTTACACGTTCAAGAAGCCGGGTTCTGAAGTGCGACCTATAAGGATCGGCTTACCGGTGGTTACAAGTACAAGACAAGCAACGGTGGAATCGCACCTGCGAAGTGCAAGGGCGACGGAAACTGAATTACACGTTACAACCGGTGGAATCGTACGGGCGAAGTGCACGGGCGACGGAAACTGAAGAGAGACCTTCGGATTATCTGGTGGGCTAGAGTTTAGCTTGGTCAGAAGTCGAATAAGGGACTTTACCGAATAACACACAAAATCACAATCGTTCACCGAGTTGGAGTAGGATCTTTTGGGGCCACAAAAGTGTTTGGAATAGCTTCTACTGGAATACCGATTCCCGTAGCACCTCAAGTCAGCTCTGTTCACACGGGCCGACACTCGTACTTGCAGTGCGGAATAGCATCTTGGGATTATATTAGATTAGATTTGGCAACTCTTATTCGCCTGTGGCTTATTCGAGTTGTTAGGTTTAGTTTGATTTTAGTTCGCCTGTGCGTTTCACACACAGTCTCGTAGCACACCTTTCAGCGCGACAAGGGGCAAGCCATCCAGCGAGCCCAGCAAGCCTTGAAGGCCAACTTAGAGCTTTCGCGGTCGCAGTCAGGCGCACAGGTCGCTGAAGACCTTGCACGGTTGCAGGCCAAACTGAAGGACCTGCAGCTCAACCATGCAGCCATTCTTCAAGACCTCCAAAGGCGAGAGGGGGATAGCGAAATGAATGAACCCCTCCCTAAGAGGAGCATGGGAAACTTTGAACAGACAAATACTATAACGATGCAAGATGACATCCCCATTTATGACTGGGAAACAGAAAATGCTAACATTCGGCGGCAAACAAACCGCCACCTAAGATTAAATCAAATAAATCTACACGGTCTGCAATCACAATAGGCACTCTGAACATAGCTGGCCGAGATGTCACAAGATGGATGGGGGACAGCAACCACAAATTCAGACATGTTAAACGGATGATTGATGAAAATAATGTCGGAATTCTTGCAGTACAAGAGAGTCATATGGACAGCGGTGCAGAGTCAGAGTTTAATGGAATTTATAAAAGATGGTTCAAGATCTACTCTTCTGCGCATCTGACAAAGCCCTCGTCAACAGCTGGGGTTGTGTTCCTCTTGAATAAAAGATTTATTGACACCGAGAACATAACAAAACATGAACTGGTAGAGGGGAGAGCACTTCTGCTAGTAATTCCTTGGCATGAAGAAGCCCCAATTGTGATACTGAATATATATGCTCCAAACACCGCCCACGAGAGAACTCTACTTTGGCGTAAACTATGGGAATTATGGTCCACAAATCCCAATCTACCATTCCCAAATATCACACTAGGTGATTGGAATTTTGTTGAAGATGGATGGGATCGAAACTCCGGAGTTGGCGACTCAGTGTCCAATGCTTTCAAAAGACTAAAAGACTTACTCCGGCTTGAAGATGGATGGCGGTCAACATTCCCAGATACCAGGGACTACACATGCCTTCAGACTCGCACAGATAGAATAACGGGAGAAATACATCTCTCTTACGCAAGCCTTGATCGAGTCTGCATTGATAGCACATCATTAATGAAATACCGAAATTGGAAAATCAAGCGCCATGCGGTCAAGTCAGACCACTTTCTGGCCTCAGTACAACTGGTTTCTCGCCATGATATTAAACGAGGTAAAGGAAGATGGTGTCTACCCACCTACCTCCTCAGAACCAAAAAATTTATGAACTATGTTAATAATCTTGGCCTTGAAATGGAGAAAGCAGCCAAGCAGCTTGACATCATGAACCGCAACCCTGACATGAACTACCAGACATTCATGGAGAAATTTAAGACAGAGGTAGCGGCATATGGAAAAACATGTACACAACATACAGAGTCTGAGACTAATCGGAAAGTCAAAGAATGGAAAGTACAAATTGATCTTGTTCTGCATGATGATGCACTATCCCAAGAGGAGAAATCTTTGACAGCATACCTGCTAGAAGAGCGAATTGCTCAATGCATTCGTGAAGATGCAGAAAAGAAAAAAGAACTAAGAGATGCAAAGTTCCATGCAGAAACTGAATCTTTGCGTACCAATGGATGGACAAAATCCTTGAAAGGCTACCAGCAAAAAGATGACATATTTGAGTTTAGGGCAAACACTGACTCTGGAGGCGACATAGAATTTGAAATGGATCCTAAGAAGATGGCTGAAATGGCCCGAGATTATCATGATTATATTCAAACAAAAGACCTGAATGAAGACGATGACGGTGGCTATGGAAAATTGATGAATACCGAGATTGTCCTCGAACAATGCAGAGTGCATCTAACGGAGAACCAATATGAGGAAATGGATACAATTCTTGAAGAAAGTGAGATTAGAGAAGCACTTAGCCTCTCTAACAATGGGAAAGCTCCTGGAGTAGACGGACTCTCGTATGAGTTCTATAAGATGCTAGACATTTGGTCGAAGAAACTGAAGGATAAAGACGAACCAGCATTTGACATTATGGTGTTCTTAACAAACACTTTTAGAGATGTTGAATGCTACGGCATTAACCCTGGATCGAACTTCAACACTGGATGGATGTGCCCAATATATAAGAAAGGTGATCGGGCCGCAATTGCAAACTACCGCCTGGTTACATGTTTAAACACAGACTATAAATTAATGACCAAGACATACTCATTGCGACTTATGAAAGTGGCAGGATCACTGGTGCATCCTGACCAAGCTGGTTTTATGAAAGGCAGAAGAATTGAAGACCAAGTTAAACTGGCAAAATTCCTGCTCGACTATGCAGATGCAGTGGAAGAAAACGGAGTCTTGATAGCATTAGATCAGGAGAAAGCATATGACCGAATTGACCATGAATACCTTCGCAGAACACTACAACATATGGGCTTCCCTCCACGCTTTTATGAGTCAGTGATGAATTTATATACAGGAGCAAAAACCTCTGTTATGATAAATGGTGAGCTAAGCTCCCCTTTTATAGTTACTCGTGGAGTCCGCCAAGGCGATACACTTTCATGCCTTCTCTTTAACCTGGCTATAGAGCTGCTTGCATGTATGCTGCGTAATTCTGACCTCCAGGGCATTGAAGTCCCTGGAACAACACAAAGAATCCTAGTCTCTCTTTTTGCAGACAACACAACTATCTATCTCTCACAGTCAGACTCATGGAGTGAGTTGTGGAGAATCCTTGACACATGGTGTAAGGCTTCAACGGCCAAATTTAATGCATCCAAAACACTTGTTGTACCATTCGGCTCAGCGAACTACCGTGAAAGAGTCATCAATGAACGCAGATTAAATGAAGATTCTCCAAAAAACATCATCCCCTTCAGTATGAAACTCTTATTGGATGGAGAATGCTTCCGAATGCTAGGTGCATTCCTGGGAAATCGCCTACATGATATTACACCATGGCCTTCAGTGCTGGAGAAAATCCTTGGGAAGAGCGGTCTGGGCTAACCCTGGATTTGAAGGAATGCGACATATTATTAACATGAGTGTTGGAGGACAAACTCAATACTTAACAAGAACACAGGGAATGCCAGATGAAATTGAAGAGGCTCTACAACGAATGATTCATGCCTTTGTTTGGCATGATGAGAGAGCCAGAGTTGGACATGATACAATGAGACTGCCCACTACGTTGGGAGGACGAGAAATCTTGGACGTTAAAACCCGGAATGAGGCGATTGACCTCTGGAACTTGAAATCATACATGACAGAACATAGTGAACAACCAATATGGTGCTACTTTGTTGATGAATTAATTCGAAATGTATGGGAGAACAGCTACTTGAAGAAGAGCCCTGGAATGATCTCCAACATCTTTCTACAAACAATTGACTTACCAATATCCTTGAAAACGAAACTGCCACATGAAGTAAAAATAATGATAAAAAAGCAAAGAAACATGGCTTTGCATTTACAGGCTTAGCAATTGATGAGGAGTCTAAGTTAGATATGCCTGTCTGGCATCACATCAGTGTTTCAGCAGACGCATACAAGTCAGCATGTGCAAGGCACTCAGCCAGATGCCTGAGAAATAACCACAATATAAGAACTGTTCGAGATACACTTAAAATAGCAAATCGAACGACAAATGACAAACGACATCCACACTCGGTGAATCCTTCAGGAACAAGTTGAATAGGAAGGAAGAATTGTGGATGCAAGGAATGCCATCATGACCGGGCATATCTGGATTGTAAAAATCCGGGAGAATGTATTGAGACAGCCCGAATGTTAATCATGAGCATAAATGAAAAGTGGAGTCCGCTAAAGGATATCCCTGACCTCCTGGAGAACCTGGCACTGACTGATGAGGAGAAACTTGAGAACAGCACCCCCATTTCGGGGGACAGTGTCAAGATATTTGATCCCAATTACAGAGTTAATGGTATAGAAAATGGCTGCAGAATATTTACAGATGGAGAATTTATGAAGCAACTTCCAACAAAGCGCCGACCAAGAGATGAAATTATTAGAGATCCAATAATTGTCTTCCTGGATGCAAGAATTCAAAAAATGGGCCAATATGACCCAACAATTCAAGTAGCACACCGTATGGGCAAGGAGGGAGCTCCTGGACCAAATGAACAGTTCGAAATTACCTTCAGTGATTCCACAATCCCCAAAAACTTCAAAACAGCATGGCTCGGAGCTCTTCTCATGATACTTCAGAAGACTGAAATTGACTCCCCTCTTACCATATGCACACACACCCCACTGTTAGCACAACTACTGGTCACAAACAGAATCCAAGCGGAGAATGACATGACCAACCCTGCTTTCACATTGCTGAATGCCACAATTTCCCATTTGAACGAAAGAACACAAAGGGTCCAATTTAAAAAGATACTGAACAATTTAGCATCACTATCCACCGACGGCCCTTGGTATGAATTTGAAGTTGATACTTCTCCAGACATCATGTTCTACAATCCTGGAATACTACTTAGAACAGGTTCACAACGAGTATTTTCGAAAATCCTCAAGATGAAATATTCTTTACCCCATCGACAATCTTCCTTTGTCAACGTAGAGAGAGTCTGTGACACAATCTCCGATATGGCCAATTATGACCCATCCAACGCAACAATCTGGAGATCTATCCGCTCCAGAACTTTTTCTGTCAAAATTCGAGAGCTTTTATGGAAGACCTTCCATAACACGTTCAGAGTGGGGAATTTCTGGGAACACATCCCAACATTGGAGATACTCGGGGAGTGCCCCATTTGCAAAGTGCCTGAGACGCTGGAACATATCATGTTAGAATGCAGAGCCCCAGAGAGGGAATTAATTTGACAACTTACAGAGCAACTCTGGAAAATGAAATTTGAAGACTGGCCAAGAATTACATGGGGAATGGTCCTTGGCTGCAACCTGACACAATTCCACACTCACAGAGGCAAACCTATGCCTCAAAAGGATAGATTATTCAGTATCCTCACCTCAACAGCCTGGTATATGATTTGGAATATGCGAGTCGAACGACGAATACGTACTCCAGGCAAACACTTCGAGAGAACTGAAATTCACAATAAATGGCTAAAGTCCATCAATGCAACATTACAAAGAGAGCGTATCTTGACAGATAAGTTTAAATTTGGCCCACTGGCTATTGATAGACAAGTCGTGCTAAATACATGGAGTGGGCTACTGCTGGATGAAGATTCCATGCCGGATGACTGGACTAAAGAGAGAGGGGTTTTAGTGGGTATTCTGCCCTTGAAATTAGGTGTCGGATAAACGACACAGCAGGAGTCCCACACTGGTATAAACGTGCATAAAGGCATTTCCTCTTGAGCTGAATTATTTTCCCGGCATATACTGGTTATTTTCCCAGTGAACCCAGCGGATGTTGTTTAGAATGCTTCTGCAGACTGAATTGCATTACACCAAACGCTCCAAAAAAAAAAAGAAAAAAAAAAAAAAAAAGGTTGTAACGCAGGTTGATAATTTGTGCCAATCTGAGCACATGTTTACAGTCAGTGCAGGTTCATAATTTTTTTCGACATTGCTCCAGATGTGATCCTGATCATCACATCAATCAAGCGGACCGAGATAGATTTGATCCGTTGCTTGATAAGTTCAACATCATTATGGTACTTCAGTTGAATTCCAGTGGGATCAAAGTGAGCCAAGATGGTATTAGCTTGGTCAGAGGACAAGAATTGAATGTGTGGTGTATTGGAAAGGAATATAGCCTGATCCTTGAGCCAAATAACTGGCAAATCTGCTGCAGAAAGGAAAGTATGACAGAAGAATGAGCCACAAGGTGGATGTCTCCTCCCAAGGTTCACCGCAAAGGTGAGTGAAAAAGTCAGAGTGTTAAGAGCAGAGGGTAACTCCCGGCTGGTTGCCACCAATGGTATCATGATTAAATCAGCAAGATCATTTTGTATTTGATGTCTATTTTCAGGTATAAAGCTCTGAAAAAGGAATAAACACAGGTTGCCAAAACCTGTGTCAAACTTTCACTGACCTGTGTTGAAAACACACTCAACCTGTGTCAATTTGACCCTAATTTTGCAACCATAAGGTAACCACCGTAATCTTTGGGCAATTCCGAGCTAAATGCCCCGGTTCTTCGCAGTAGAAACAAAGGCCTTTGGCCAGCAGCTCCTGCCGCCGTTGAGGCGAGAGCTTCTTTTCCTTGGAGTTCTTGTTCTGAACGTCGACAGCAGCTGAGCGCATAGTTTCGCTACGAGACGGGCCACTGTTGCGCCCTCCATTACCACGCTTTCGATAGCGGAAGCCCAAGGGCCGACGGGAAGAATTGGAGTTGTTTGTCGTGAATCGGAGGAGGTCTGGTTGCTCCTCGAGCTCCCGGGGTTGTTATTTCCTCCGTGGTTGCGCTTGCGGCGCCCAAGGTTCACGATGACTTCGGCGTCCATGGCGCCTTTCACGATTTCGTCCCAGGCAGAGGTCTCAGGGTCAAGTTTTTCACGATGCATCTCTTGTTGAATTTCCTCATCGAGACTGTTCCACAGCTTCACGTTCTTCTCCTGCGAGTCGACAATACCAATAGTGTTGTAGATCTCAGAGAAATATGCAACGTGAGCTGCGACCGTGTGATTACCCTGATAACAGCGATCAAGCAACTTGTGCTGCCTGGTACGGTAGTCAACTGGGAAACAAAATTCAAACAATTCCTCAAAAAATCGAACCAGGTTGTATTCGTGCTCGCGGGGAACAACGACTGGATTATAGAAATCCGCCGCGGTACCCTTCAAGAAGTACGAGATATAGAAGACCTGTTTCTCTTCCGGGATGCTTCCCAAGTCAACGTATGCGGCTGACTCGCGAACGAGCCGATGGAATGCAGTTGCATTAGAACTTTAGAAGAGCCATCGTAATGGTTAGGATCTTTAGGCTTGATACACATTCTGTTCGAACCAGCTGTTCGTCCCGAACTGCGTCGGGAAGACATGCGACAATGACGTGCCGCTGCTGAACCTTCCTCGCCAGCGCTCCGAGAACCGTGGCTCTCGGGCCCGGAGTCTGAATCCGAGCTGTCTGAACCATCCGATGGATCTGGAACAGGCGGTTTCTGGTTGACTTTGGACACACCGCGAATTTCCTTCGCAATGAAACTCTGCTCCGCTAGGCGGCAGGGAGTTGCGCGATGGCGCTTCTTTGTCGACTTTCCAGCGTCCTCAATGAACTGGTTGAGAGCCTTCCTCACCTTAGTGCGTTCAGACGGCAAGGCGGGCTTCTGGAACACGAAAAGCTGCTCCAGACGAGCGAATTGCTGGTTGAATTCATTTCTCAGCGCAGCTACATCCTCGACGGGGGTCTGGCCAGACACAATCAGCGCAGCGCAAATCACAACCCTGTTGACTGGAGGCTGCGAAGGCTGTGACTCGCCGCCTCTCACGGAGGAACGGACTTGGGGACAGAGTGGGCAGGTCTTCGAGACCAAGGTCCGTCGGCTGCGTTGCGCTCGCCAAAACAATCCTTCATGACCTATACACTCAGCAGGCACAAAGATCTCCGAATTGGTACCAGGCCTTCCCATCTCAACTCTCATACGACGTCCGACCCCTCTCGGCACACGGGCTCAGCAAACGACTCGGTCGGTTCGTGGCTGGGACATGCCTGCGATGTTCCATCCTGCCGACGCTTCTCGCCTTCATCCACGACTCAAGCGGCCACGCACCGATGCTGTTGGGTGAGCTGTAGTACTAGATCTGCGGGAGGAGAAGGGCGTGTGGAAGCGTCAATGGTAATGCGCGGGCTCTTTTGTTTTCCGGGCAGTTAGATCTCAGTGTTGCTTTTCTATAGTAAAATTCTCTGCGTGCACAAAGTCCGAGATCCAGTCCGAAATTAGCTCCCATTCTCGCAGACCAATTCAAATAGACACTGATTGTGGACGCTGATTGTGGACGCTGAGCTACTGTGAAGGTGTCGATCTCGGCGTCCTTCCACCGGCAAATGTTCTCGACTACTTATGTTGCATGGAACACCCCCCCTGGACTATCTCCTCCTTTGCTCACAATCAAGATGAATGCTATATTCCGAGTTTCCGACTCATGCAATCTTATTCTCAACCTATCATGATACTGGTGCCGGAGCGTAGCGACGGCCCTGTCTTGTATCCGTGTATCCATGTGTGCAGCGTAGAATCACAAGCGTCTGACTCGGACTTAGTGAAAATTGCGCCATGATCATCATCGACTCACTTTTTTTCTTCCCTCTTCCACCTTCTCCCCTCTCGCTCCTTCTTTCATACACCCAGACACTCGTTATGGCTCTCGGCCACGGCAAGCGAAACCGTCGTGCACTCCCTAAACCCCAACCTTCCCCCAAAAGTAAGCGTTGTCCACGCAAAGAAAAAGAAAAAAACTCACCGACATGATAGAAACCTCTCCCGAGGACCTCCTGGACAAGTCCAGCTCTCAGCGGCGTGAGGGTCATCCTCCAGACGACTGGGCCCGCTTTCTCACCCTCCTTCAGCCACCCGCTCTTCAAAAACTGCTGCCTATAAAAACCAAGGTCAGCTTATTGGCAAAAACAGCTTGCAGCTCACTGACACTCCGTAGTTTGGTTGGGTAGTGCACAAAAAGGCAGCGCTGCTCCCAGCTCCGAGGCCGTCAACGAGCCGCTCAGTGGCCGAAAACGTCCTGCTGCCAGCGCAGACGCCCCGCGGAAGCGCACCAAAAGTAAGACCACTTGTTTTATCCATTGAGAACGGAGCTCAGCGCAGTATAGAAGTCCCCGTAGAGGGAGACGTCGACTGGCAAGATGATGACGAGCAGCCCGCTCGTGGTCGCCACAGTGAGCACCTTCTTTCCTACCTCTGTATGGAGACTTATTTGCTTTTTAGATCGCAGCTCTAGCACCGTCGTTGCCGCCGACATCGAGTCGCCAGTTAAAACTCGAAAATCCGCCAAGTCCGCGGCCGACTCGGATTCGCACGTACTATTCGATGACGAAGCGCAAGATTCGCAAGACCAGTGGGAGGAAAAGGACGACCCTGACGTTGACGCCGGGGACTTGGACCTGGATGGCTTGGACGACAGCACGTTGTCGTCGACGCTTGAAATGGAGGTACGGCGTCACACATGTAACACGGCTTCTTCTTCTCACCTACCACAGCGCCCACAATGGTCTGGCGACCTCTTCGGCGACAACGAGGAGCCCCGCGCTCGCTCCCCCGTAGCTCTCACTCCCCCACACATCAAGTCCGCCCACCGCCTCCGCCTCGGTGCTATCGTCGAGTCCGAGTCGTCGGATGACGATGCTGCTGTGCGCGGTGGATTGGCTGGTCTTAAGGCGGCTCAGGCTCGCGTCAAGGTATGTTGTGCCCTCGCATTTCTTCTGTCACTAATCATCGATATCCACACCCAGCCGACTCCCAAGCCGCGCGCTGTTCGCAAGCAGACGGTAAGCTTGATTTCCTCAGTTATTTGACGGCGCTGAGAAGTCTAGGCCGTTGATCCTCGCACGGATAGTCCGTTTATCGACTTGGAGACAGTCACGCTATCGCAAAAGAAGGGCGGAAGGCGCGAGCAGGTTCGGCGTGAAACAGAGGTGCGCCGCTGTAAACCCTGTTGCTTACCACTAACACCTTTTAGCTTGCTTCGTGGAAGCCCACGTCGATCCCAGCTCTGCCGTCGTCATCGGCGCGGGCGTCTTCATCCGCGCGGGCATCCTCATCTGCGCCGGCACAGCACACCACTTCCGTCGTCCTGTCGCGAGCACCGACTCCTCCGTCTACCTCGACGCCCTTCCACCTCATCTATACCTACCAGGGTCGCGTCAACATCAAGGACCAGACCAAGGATGTCCAAGATCTCCTGCAGGTGTCTATTGCTCACAACGCCGGCCTCTACGTGGTCCGGGGCTTTTACCCCGATCATTCTGCTCGCGTCCAAAACGCCGTCGATGCGCTCACTCGGTCTGCCCGCGACCTCAGCCCCGGCTTGGTTACGATGATGCGGGACCAAATAACGCGAGAGGCATGCGCTGGTGTGGTACGCTGTCATGTTATGTCTGTCACTGCTTACTGACTTCTTTTCAGCTTCACCAACGTGTATCCAACCTGCGCGGCGGTTTCAAGACCACGTCCGACAGCATTGTCCACCCCGACTACGCGGTATCTGTCGATACACGGGATCGGGCAGCCGTCCTCCTTGTGGGCCAGGTCTTCATCTACCCTCTCAAGGCACCAGTGCGTCTCTAGACTACTCTATGCTAACATTGACTAACATCTTTGCAGACGATCGATCCATTGACCGGCGATGCTATCGTGAGTGCTGATACCGCATACCTTACTGTGTATTCACCTGCATTTCAGCCCGGACAGCCTGATAGGAAGCGACCGTTCTTCCACAAGGCTATCGCGCATGTCATCGCGCATGTCTTCAAGAAGGGCCGCGGTCGTGATTCGCTCGGAGAGCAGATCGTCGACCTGCTTCCTCGGGACCTTGATGGCAGACCCAAGGCCACTGCACCTCTCATCGCCGTTGCTTGCGCAGCTGTGAGTCCTCTCCGTGTTTCTGCTTCTCTTCTGACATGGTTTATGTGCACAGATTCGTAGTACCCTCGCCGACTACGCGCACACGCCGTACGCGCGTACAGACTTTGATGGGCACCGCGTCGAAGAGAGTTATCATCTCTACATGCGGCTTCTCGCCGAGGTTGAGCAACGCAAGCCCGCCCTGTACAGCGAGCTGATGGAGTACACCCTGAAGAACGCTTCGTAAGCTTTCCTCTTCCGTCATTTCTCTCGCGCTTAACTCCCCATTGCAGCCTCGACAGCACTCTCAACCCCACTGCTGCTCCGTCCTCCGCAGAGCGAGAGGCCTTCGCACTTCTTGACCTGGATTAGGTTAATCCCGCACCTTCCTCCCTTCACCTTATTATCCATGGACACATTACTTACTATATCTCGCATCCGTCTCGCATCGCAGTAGCCTCTCGTTTAATTTGCACATAGTTGATAATTCTCACTCGTAGCGTATACCTGTACTTACAGTATCATTCTAATGCACTGTAGTTGTTTCTTGTAAAGGACTGGCGAGATCTAAGTAAGAAATAAGGTTGGTATAAGGTTGCTATTGATGAGATATTGGACCAACACTTGACCCACACTTGACGATAATTCACCAAACTTTGTGAATAATCTTCCTCATTCATCATCATTAGAAGGGGGGGGTAGCTAATCCTACATTCTTAAATTTCTACACTCGGTGCTAATTAGCCAGGATTATCAACAATTATCAGCCTTATGGGATTCTGGTTTTCCTGATGTGAGTGATGTATCCAAGATGTGCAAGCACTCCTGTGCACGGTTTGCAAAATATAAGCCTGGCTGCTCTACATGCTTTGAGCGGTTGATCACAAAGTCATCAAAGGACTTATGATATGCATAAATTTTCTGATCCCGCTCAGAGATATAGAGCACAGCATGAAGACTGTCTACAGCCATCTTCACTGCTTCCTCATCTGGAGGTTCTGAAGCATCGACCACAAGTGGAGCAAGTGCCTTAATTGTCAAAGGTTGTCGTGCTGTGGTGACCGCACATAAAACACGCTTCGGGATTTTGACCTCCGAAGCCATGTTCTGAAGTGCATCAATAATGACAGCAGTGTAAAGAGTATCAACAAGTTGATCCTTTGCCAACACCCCTTTGCAAGAATTCTTTCAGCCGCTGCACTTGTTGCTGAATACTCAGGATCGGGGTACTCCCTTTGCATGGAGAAATATAGCACACAACTGTTGCAGCATATATGAAAACCCCAGCAGAATCCCTTACAATTGTTTCAAGTTCATCTGCAAGATTCGGCAGTTCTACCTGCAAGAAGCAGCGAATATCAGCCTCTGCATCACTTTTCTCAATATCTTCAAGCCGAAAGAGTGCTTTGATATCCTGGCAATATTTGACAATTTGAGGATGGGGCCGGCTGGTGAGGAGGAATTTGAGTCCATGCAATGGGGGTAGCAGTGAGTGTCCCAATGAGTTCCTTTATGAACTGGGCACCAGAATCGGCTTCTAGTTCATCCAGAGCATCAATCACAATGACCAGAGGTGGTGCTTCAAATCCGGGCCCTCCTTGCTGTAATCCAGGGTTGAATGAGGAGCTTGTCGATGTCCCCCTCATAAGTAGCATTGAGTGACTCAAGGTCGACCTCTTGAAGGCTAGCCACAAGGGGCTTGTATCATAGAGGAGTTGGCGTACAACAGTTGGAACAACAAACTTGCGGGACCTGGTGTCTTCCTCATTTCGAGAACAGAAGAAGGATGCACCAAGGCGGCCCACAGCTCTGCAACTGTTGACAGAGAGTATATGCAATAGTGGATTTGCCGGTACCAGCCATGCCACTGAGCCAACAAATGTTGTCAGATATATCCTGAGATGTGTCAAGAGCCCAGGTTCTCAAGACGAGATAGCAGGTTCTTCTCCCGTGTTTGTGGTGTGCATGCTCGTCGTGTAAGCTGGTCCACTCCATTAAAGCGTGCTTTGGGGACATAGGCTAACTTCAATGCCTAATGAAGAATGGTCAAACAGTGGTACCAGAAAATATAACACATACCAAGGTGTTCTCCCAGGTGTAATATGCAATTTGGCAGTAGACAAAGCCATACTCCTTTACTTATTATTATGGCTCGCATCACACCTTATCAGACTTTTCGTTCCGTATAGAAAAATCCATCAAATCTATTTCATTTCAGTCCTTGCTTCTTCCCACCACGTCCAATCTATCCGTTTAGGCTTGCCTCTCCGCCGCCCTCACTCCACGTTTGTTCTCGCTGCACTCCTTGCCTTTGACCACGACAAGCTCAGCTTCCGAATCCCTCCCACTCCCCTTCAAGCCCTCAAGACTCAAGACTTGAGCAAGCACATTAAGAGCCCCAAGCCGCGCAACGCGAATACCCGAGTGCCAGTGCAAGAGAGCAAGCACGAGCGACACATGACACCCGTCGCATTCTGTTCCTCCCTCACTCGCTTCAATTCCGATGCCAGCTTGAAATCCTCAAGAGTTAAGACTCAAGCAAGGCCTCTCTGTGCTTCCAGCTTCTGTCAAGATTATATCAAGACGTCCGGCCACTCGCCACAACCCGCAAGCTCAAGGCACAACGAGAGAAGCTTCCCTGTAACTTCTGGCGCTCGACAAACCGCCCGCACAGGACTCCTTTCGCAAGATGCAGCCG
>JARIHP010000194.1:0-40822 GCA_029282125.1 Mycena amicta | reverse complement strand
TAGCACTACCGTTCTCTAGCACTTGCTCTTCACATTTACACCCTCTGTCATCCGCACCCGAAACGACCGTCCCTGCTGCTATGACGACGACGAGCTACTCCAGCTGGGTGCACGCAGCGCCGGATCGGTACCCACCAGGGCAACGGAGCGTCAGCCTAGTCGTCGCGCAGTCACCATGTGGATGGCGACTGGAGGCGGGAGCACGGACGCGTAGAGAAGAACGAGAATGCGAGACGGAAGTCGGAGCAAGCGACAGGCACAGGCAGCAGTTAGCCCTGGTCGTATTACCCGCGGCCACATCCACCTCCGGGCTTTCCGAGCGTTAACGTTTACGCCAAACGCCAACCTGGGGACGACTTCCACACACCATCGATGACATGCGTCGCCAGTCTTCATCCCTGTCCCCAGCAGCTACCAACTCCTCCTGCTCCCATTCCGAGACACCGGAGTCCCGTCGACGTCGACAACGACCTCGGTCTGCGTCATCACAGTCTCTCTCCATTCGATCACAGGCGTCGCAACGCCATTAGAGCGATTCGGCGCGTGACGGAAGGACAGCGAACGACCGGCCGGGTGTCGTATACCGGGCTTGGGACGGCTAGTACATCGACTGTGGGTCTTGGTAGCTTGCCTCTGTCGAACGCCAACGGACGAACAACGACATCGAGGAGGAGTCGTCCCGGGCCCGTATACTGCGACTGCGGCTGCGGCTGCCGTGTACGTCTCCCCGCTGCAGCACCCGGATCCGCCTCGGGGGGCTCGAGCTGTCTTACCGTCGATTGCGGTCAGTGTCAACGGCAACAGAACAATCGGCTTCGTTGGCGGCACTGGGATTAATCGAGTGGATCCAAGGCCGGCATTCAATGCTCAGGTATTTCTGTTCCTATCTCTCAGCGTACGAGAACAACGAGCTAACGGTAGTACGTGATACAGGAATTCCACTTCTAGGCGCTCACTTCGACCCCTTCACCGACGCTTCGAGAAGGGTATCGATATGCTGAGCGCCCCTTATTCACTCGAGCGCGTTCTCGAGAGCTCGTCAGGACGCCCAGGAATGCGAGCGAGAGCGACATCCATTTGGCACCCTTCGTCCCGCACTGGCTTCGGACGCTGACATCACCGACACGGCGGGCACTCAGCGCACCACTCGATTCGACAACATCCAGGATTCGGAGGACGCACTGGAACTGTATGGGAAGGATGCGGCGGCATTTTTGGTGGAGCGATCCAGGGCGAGGCTGGTGCGTCTGCGTCTTGATCTTTTCTTCGTGCTCATGACAACAGCATCATCGTCCGCACCGTCCTACCTCCCTGCTCTCCGTCCTCCTCATCTGCGACGAGATCCAGACCGGGCTCGGAAGGTCGGGCACGATGCTCGCTTCGGATCGGAAGGTGTCGGAAGAACATCGTTTTGCTCGGCAACTTATGGCAAGGCATTGAGCGGTGGCGTCTATCCCGTGTCTGGGGTGCTCGCAAACAAGGATGTGAAGCTCTGTATTCAGCCAGGCGAGCATTGGAGTGCATATGGTGGGTGTGTTCCTCTTTCCTCTCTTCATCCGACTCAATCTAATCTATAACAAAAACCCACTCGGCTGTGCCGTCGCACTCGCCGCCCTGTCCGCGCGGATGTCGATATGTTTCGTGCCGATCGTGCGTGCGTGGAATTGGCCTGGCTCGGAATGAGCAAGCGCGATGTCGAAGCTAACAACAATACTTCTGAAGGATTTGCAACGCCAGTATCACTTAGAACGACGCGGAAAAGACCGTAACTTGAAAGTGCTACAGCAAGTTTAAGTTGGTGGTGTATTAACGTAAGAACAAGTACCAAACAAGTATCATGCCAGTGGAAAGATAATGAATGAGTCCGGTCGCTGATATCCGTTCGCGTCTGCGTCCAGAACATTCCAGCAATACTCAGATGGCACTCGAGTAATCGGGTGGGGCCATCGAGTCCGAGTATCGGAAGCTTGTTGCCGATTGCGGATGTCTCTCGAGCTCTCGAACGACAGCCGCAGACAGTGCGTCGGGGGCAGACGAGGACGATCCTTCACCAGGGATGGGATCAGCTACGTATCGACGTTTCTCGTTCGGTCTAGCAGCATAGGGTAGGCGAGGGCTATGCGGGGGGAGGAGACGAGGCGACCGGTAACGTGGCGTACTGCGAGTTTCGGGGCGTGGGCATGTCAAACGGATGTGGTACGAGAACCTCGTCGGAAGGTTCAGCCGAGCCGTCCCCGTCCAGGTGGTACCTCGAGTGTGCGCGTAAGGAGGGAGAAGCAAGGCCACGACGCCGCTGCCTCATCCATAGAAGAATCGCACCTCCAATCGCCAGCAAGAGAATCACCACTCCGCCGACAACACCACCGACAATCGCTTTCTTTGACGTCCCTTTGGAAGCAGATGACGGGGTATCCGAAGGGGCTGGGGTTGCACCGGTGGACGACGCAGTTGTGGATGACGCAGTTATGCTCGCTACCGGTATAGCGCCAATGAGGACAGCGCCCGCGGTCGTTTGGTTCGAACCCAAGAACACCGAGCTTGGCGGGCCGATCCAAGTGCGACCGTAGATGCTCGAGTTGTTCTCGGTAGCCAAATCAATGACGGCGTTGAACTGCAACCCCACCCCGTCAATAAGCTACAGGTGCGAGGACTGGCCACACAACGCACCTGAACCGCGAGAAATTTCCCAAGATCCTCACGCAACGCCGGGCTAGTGGCATTGCGCGCATAAGCGACGGACAGACCCACGCATAATTGTAATCCCCGTCTTGTCGTCCGCCCTGGAAACAATCCCATCGTAGCGTTGCCACGATGGATTTTGGATAGCCGCCGTGACGACATCGGCGAGCCTGCGAAGCCATTATAGCCAGAGCAGCGACCCAGAAACACCATGAAATTCTCACAAGTTTTGTACGCTGACGTTCTTGCTTATGGTGTACATCACCGCCAGTCCCTCGATCAGATATCCAGCTTATACGGTCCTATCGTCGAGTCGACGTCGCAGGATTTGGCGTCGATGCTGTTTAGAACCTTATCCAACGGGTTGAGGGAAGTGGGACTGAAGAAGTTGAAAGAGTCCATGGCGGCATTGAGGTAGAGCGGGTCGGACGTGGCTTCCGCCAGAAGGGCAGAGGTCCTACGGGATATAAAACTACGATGAAACACGTTGAGGGAGCTAGAACGTACGTGAAAAAAGCCCTGAAAGGATTGCGAGTGATTAGTGGCGAATACAGCAGTGGAAAGAGTACAAGTGCGTACCCTGCGGTGATAGCTCTTATGTTCGTGTCGTTTACACCGTTATTCTGAAGCCGTCAGCAGCCCGCACTAACGTTCATAGGAGACACACCCAAAATGTACCGCCGACCATGGATGCTATAACAAAGGCTCGCTCGGCGCTCCGCTGACGGGAAGTATGAATACGAGACTCACCACCTGCACACTGCTTCTGAATCGCAAACGCTTTGCTTCCGATTTTGCCGGCCGATATGTCTGAGGCGGAGAGCGTGAATTTCCGGCCGTACCACCATGACTGCGTGGCATAGTCGAGGAACTCTGCATCTCCGTAGGCCTGGTAGGCGCGCGCCGCTGCATGACCCCATGATCTAGGATGTATTCAGCGAGAACTTCTGAGTTGCAGCGCAGGTTCAACATACAGTGCGTAGTCCATCTGCAATGCCGTTGCGAGTCAGCGATGGGATGCGAAATTCGTGAAAGAATCAAGACGAACACTACGCCCAGGCGAAATTGAGCATCCCGCAGACGGCTATAACAGGAAGACGCACTATACATCCGTGAAATTCAGGTCCAACAAATCAGTTTTCTTCAACTGCGTTATCAGCGTCTCGCGGTATGTCGTCTGCTTGGTCAACATGTCGAGGTCGGCGAGTTGATAGTACAAGCGCGCTGTGTTGCCCCAAGGTTCGTCTAAATGAAGCGGATATCAGCTGAAATTGAGAACGGAGTTGCTGTGACGTGCCAGGGAACTGCCCGGAGGGGTCCAGCATGGAGACTCCTTCCTCAAGCGCCGCTCGGGCGATTCGAATGCAGTCTTCTTTCGTCATGTTAATAGTGGGTTTCTGCACCGACAGATGAGGTCAGAATTGGGGGGATTCGTCTAAGCTTGGATGCACGCCGTACCCGCCACGAGGAAGAGGCTAGTTGGCCGGAAACAAGGGCGCCGCATAGTGCCAGCCAGCCTAGCAGGCTCCAGGTGAGGAAGGACATGGGAGGGCAGGAAGTGGGCATTGCGATGGGCGCGAGGATATAACAGGTTTCGATTAGACGCCGAAGGGATATCTCCGTGGGGATCCAGCGAATGATGCGCTCGTTTCGGTTACTGCCTACGTGAGCCTCGTGTCTTAGGTAAACTCGCTGTTCAGTGGACCTGCGAGTATAATACAACCCCCCACCATGATTCAGCTCATCTTTTGAGCCCATCTATGAGTCTCAGGGCCTGCGCTGGCTGTCCAATATCGAACTCCTCCTTGTGCGTTCGTCGAGCATTTACTGCAGTCTGAGGTGCAGGATCCACACTGTCAAAGTGATTTGACTTGGGCGCCGTTGCGCGCCGTTGCGTCCATGCGGTTATTGATGATCCACACTGTCAAAGTGATTTGCCTTGGGCGCCGTTGCGTCCATGCGGTTATTGATGGATACCCACGAGCGAATATCTAAGCAGTGCAGCGGGGACGAACAGTCACCGTGGGCCGTAAGTATTCATTCAAAAGCATGCTTCTTGACGTCATGGAGCTCAGGCCGAATGTCACGCTGCCTGCGCCGGGAGAACGAGCACTCCACCTTGCGGAGCCCACGAGTTGCACAGGTGCGTACGAATTGTGCGAGGGTGTCGTCGGTTAGGGCGGCGAATTCGAGGAGCGAGATGGATTGCAGGGAGGGAAACAGGGCGGGCGAGAGACGAGGCGATGGATTATCCCCGTTGTCAGTCTGAGCTGCCCGGTGCATGAGCCGCTCCAGCTTGTCGAGGAACGCGGAATCCCCTTGAGGCGCACCTGGACCAAGCACTATGCCTAGTGCACCCTGGTGCTCGTCGATCGATTCCTTGGGCTCGTACAAGATAAACAGCTTCTGCAGCGCGGGGAAGAGCTCCAGCGCCCGTAGGAGCTTCTCGCTCTCGAGGAAATTAATCCCGATTGTGAGATTCTCGACATGGTTGAGAGATGGTGCCGCCGGGAGGAGGTCAGTGAGCTCCGCGCTGCCCATGCTTTCCCAGATACCTTGCATGTAGCACTTGAGGATGCGCAGGTTCGGACGTTCGAGTGGTGCGAAGAAGTGTACTGGGCTATCGTCGGGCAAACGAGAGTGTGTGATCGAGAGTTCTTGGAGAAGGGGCAGAGAGAATGGCTCGCACTCCGGTTCCAAGGCGAAGTCGTCCGCTCCGCGGCTCGCATGCGTTCAGCTCTGGTGCTAGCGGGCCGTCGAGTTCTGCGAATGTGACAAAGTCCCTGTCGGATAGGTCGTGCGGCATTTCGTCGGGGCAGTGGACCACGCCGAGCTGTACGGACTCAACGAGGCGAGCGAGAACAAGACAATACGCACCTCGTCGATGGACAGGATGCGTCCCGTTTTGGTCTCTTCTCCGGTCGAGTTTGTGTAGGTGTAGGTATCGCAGAGATCGACGAAGAGCGAGCTGCGTACGGGGAGCGAGTTATTCAGCCAGGAAGATGATATGACGAACCCAAAAAGCCCTCTAGCTTCGGTGGAAACGAGATACACCCGTTATCGCGCGTCCAGGGTGTTGAGTTCGAGCTGCTGGGAAAGGACGGCATTGCAAAGGACAATGACCTGTATAATCTGAGCTGGAAAGTCCTGTGGCACGGCGGAGCGTACCTGGAAGTCTTTCACATCCTCAAGAGGAAGTTCCGGCAGGACCTTGACTTCGACCGCCGGCAGCAGTCTCGCTGGCAGACGAGAGGCACTGGCTTCGGCACGCGATTTAACCCCGACGTCCTCCTCTCGGAGAAGGAACTGTCGAATGTTTAGTGCTTGGGCTTAGCGATGGTGCAGGGAGTTACCTGGGAGCCGAGGTCCTCGATATACACTACCTCGGGATCAAAGAGAGCGAGAGACTTGAAGCCGGCGAGACAGATTCTTCGCTGGTGTGCATCAGACAGAAACACACAGCGGTTCTTGAAGTCCGACTAGCACTTGAAGACGCAATGCCACCCATTCCTGTCTCGGTTAACGCTGTTCGCGGCGCGAAACGCCGGCCGACAGACCTTCATCACCAAGAACGTCTCTAGCCTCCAGAAAGTCGTGCTAGTGGGCTGCATTTGAACCTCTAGAAGGGGCATTGCTTACAGTTTCCTCGAGAAAACTCTTTCGTCGACCTGTCTCATGGTGGAGATGGCCGTTCGGGTCAGAGCGCGCTGGCACCGCCACCAGTCCAGGCTGACTCGGATCACATCAGGCGTAACGCGTGACTCTCCTTGCTTCCAGCCACGTCGTCGTTTGAAAGACTCGTTTTGGTGGCATTCTGGCTTGATTCTGGCAGCGTCCGTCGTCTATGAACATCAACCTGTACCACGCCTCCCTGGAATCCCTGAAGCCAAGACCCGGCGTGTCTCTCTCCTGCGACTCCAAGTAGCGACACACTGCATCGGACAAGCTGCCTCCGAGTTGGCTCTGGATGAAGTACCGGGAACGCCGACACCTCCAAGTGGCAAGTGGCATACTGATCGTCTCTAGGCTCATTCGTGGGCTCTTTTCCGCCAAAAACTGCCGCATGAGCCTTTCTTTGGCTCCGAAACTTCAAGTTGCGCGAAAGGACACAACTGGCATTCAACGATATATCGTACACTCATACATTCGATCCAAAATACAGTTCCGTTACGAGGTGAGCCGATGCCGAGACGTTTTACTGCCGTCTGTAACGGTGACTTCAGGTTTCCCGCTTGCGCAGAGCTCAGAGCGTAATGGGGATGCAGTTGATCGCGATGAGCCCGGCCCACTCATCCTCGGGGGCGTCGCAGTTGAAGGTGGTTCCGCCGCTATTGCACCGTGGTCAGGAATGGTTTCACACAATGGGAGGGAATACCCACCAGTTGTTCCCGATAACGGTGATGGGCGAGCAGCTGAGACCGACGTCCACGAGGACGCCGGTGAGGTCGAGGCCAACAAGGGCGGCGACGGCAGACGCTGCGGTGCTGCTGGCGGGGACGACGCTAGCGCAGCACTGGGGCGAGGTCGGGGGCGTCACCGGCGGTGGGGGAGAGCCGTTGGGCATGGCGGCAGCAAGGGTCTTCGAACAGTGAGCACAACTACTATGGCTACGATGAGAGCTCAGACTTACAGCGATAGCGAAGAAGGCGATGATCTTGGAGAACATGTTTCTGTTGAGAGAGGCTTTATTTGAACGTGTGGGTGGTTCGAGTGAGGAAAACCGGTGAGCAACCGCTGGCTTTTATATTCTTTCTTGGCCAGGCACAATTTCCGGTGACGACTACGACGATGAAGACAAGGCATAGAGGAAGAGTAGTGGAGCGGGTGGAGCGTCTGCCAGAGCGCGCTGTTGAATACTGAATGGAAATGTCGGGGAGAGGTGCGTCCGCGCTGTGCAATCAAGCGGAAAAGGACATTTAGTTCTCATGCTCTCTCTAGCTTAATACAAAGCTCCACACAGAACATCGCCTACTCCGAAGAAAATCACCAGAGAGAGATCGCGTTTTGGTTCCGTGTCTTCGTCGACAGCATGAATACAAGGGAATTCCGATGTTTGATGGTTCCAGAATGCGCGGATTATGACGTTCAAGTTGACGCTTTCCGTAGATGGTCCTTTGGAGGATTAACGCTTTTCTTCGTGGACGAATCATCTTATAATATGAAGATAATTGTCGGTTTCCGACCCACCATGCTCGCTGGTACTTGGCTGGTACCTTGCACAAAGCTTGAAAACTTGGAGGGTCGCGTGTTTGTTAATCATCGCACGTCCTTACTCATTTCACGCCACCAACTGTCCATCTGCGGGGGTTGAGCGGCTCTGACATCGCGCTGAGCACCATCCGATGGCCGCGGCGAGCTTCCGACGCATTGTTGACGTTGGGAGAGGTCATACGGACATGGTTTCGAGACGATTCGAGCTCCTGAATCGCTATGTAACATGGCCATGATATCGGAGAGCGGTTGAAAGTGGGAATACCCGGATCAAACCATCAACCGAGTTCCTGGTGTTCCCGAAACGTGGCATTTCTGCTCTTGCTTCTGTTCCACTATCTGGTGAGGTCATGGACGACGTAGCTCCTCGTAGCGAATGACAGCTCGGATTTGTGGCACGCTTGCCGGCTCTTCTTGACTTTGGCAGTCGCTTGGCAGTGGCTGGTCGCAGAACGCCCCGCGATCGTTGTCCTTCAGGTAAGTACATGATATAAACTCCCCGCTGGCGCCATCTCCTGCGTACTGCCGGGAAAATGCTCGCAAAACTCACCCAGACCGCAGTTCTCGCAGCTTCGCTCATCGTACGTCCCTTTACTCCGTCAACTTCAAGTCTCCGACTGACGCGCCTGTATCACCATCCCAAAGCGCCTTGCCGCCGCCACCCGCACCATCCCCGTCGTCCCGCCGACCTCGCTCCAGTTCTGCAACAGCGTCGTCGAGTCGTCCAGTCCTCAGATCCAAAGTCTATTCACCGCTCTCGACGTCGATCTCGGAGGTGCAGTCGCCCCCGTCGGATTGGACTGTTCGCCTATCGCAGCAGTCCAGAACTGGTACGTTTCTTCCTCGTCTGTGGCTGAACGAATGTCGATTGACGAGTTGGCATGCGATTTCGTAGTGGTGCGATGCCTGTGTTGTGCGATGAGCCTGACGCTGAGCTGGGTCGGTTGTCCTGTGCTTACAGTCTATTTGGTTGCTGAGCTGCTAATTCTAGGCGAAATAATCCTCATTAACTGCCTTCCTCCCAGCCTCTGACCGAGCGTTGCGGCTTTCCACTGTTGATTCAGCGTATTTCAATTTGGGTCCTTGGTTGTATGCGCTCTGCGGATATGTCCGCTAAATCAGTCCTATCTTCCTGTGCCTACTTAGACTATTTGTAGTCCGAGCCTTCAAGTTCTCGTTATCTCTGCTCAATTCACTGCAATGACAACCTTCCCAACATGCTTCTGGCTCTGCAAATACTTGAACGCCTCCTTGGCCTCGTCGAACGCAAACACCTTGTCCACAAGCGGACGCGTAGTCTCTGGGTTTGCGGAGAGCAAGCGATTCATAGCCTGGAATCTGTACAGCGAGGAGTCAGCGGAGCCGAGGCGAGAGTCAGAAGGATTGTACGCACTGCGACACACTCCCAACGTATATCCCGCGAATCTTGAGCAGCTTCTGGAGGCATGGGCCGATGATGTCGACTGCGGGGACGTTTCCCTGGGAGACGTCAGAGATTGGAGGAGAACATAATATACAAGAGAGTGCGCACCACGCCACCAAGAACCCCGATGAGATCGATACTCCCACCGAGCCTCGCAGACGCCATGGACTGCGCGAGCGTCGCGTTGCCCACGACCTCGACGACCCGGTCAACACCCCGCCCATCCGTCAGCTTCAGCACCTCGTCTTCCCACTTTGGTGTCGTGGCGTAGTTCACAACGTGTTTGGCACCGAGCTTGGTGGCGACTTTAAGCTTTTCGTCGGACGACGAGAGGACGATGGCGGTGGCGCCAGAGGCCACGGCGAATTGCAGGGTGAAGCTGGAGAGTTCGGAGAGTGAACTGAGCAGGGAAGACAGGGAACGCACATGGAAACTCCACCTGTGCCTTGGATGAGCACTGTATCCCCGGCCTTGGTCCGCTCGTGGCCATAGACGAGCGCGTTGTACGCAGTCAGCGCCGCACAAGGGAGCGTGGATGCCTCTTCATACGATAAATGGCTTGGAATCTCCACCAGAGCCTAAACGCTCGATCAGCTTCCAGCGCGGGGAATGAGGAATACAATCAGGCACATGCGCAGGAAACGCCCTGTACTCTGCCAAAACACCATGCACCGCTCCACTCAAGGCGCTGCCCATAACCTCTGGCTTCATGCCGTCCTCGTAGATCAGGTCGAGGAAGAAGTTCGACAGGACGCGATCGCCTAGCTTCCACCCCTTGACATCCTCGCCGACGGAGACGACTTCTCCAGCCATGTCGGAGCAGGGGATGACATTCTCCTTCAGCCTGCGTTCGTGCGTTGATAAATGGCAGCGCGTCCGGGTTTGATTGATTATGAGACGTACGGAGGTGGGTAGTAACCGTTGACGACCAGAAGATCGCGGTACTAGTGAAGAAAGTTACAGAAAAATCAGCAATCATGGCCAACTTTACTCTCTAACCAAGAGCAACGCCTACCTGCAGCGAGACGGCCTTTATCTTCACCAGCACCTCGTTCGCCCTCGGCGCGCCGACAGGCCCTTCCACCAGCGTCAAGCCGTCGAGGGAGCCTGTCTATACACGTTTCAGTTCAGTGACGGGTACCAGCGACAGGACGAACTTTCTGGACAGAGTAATGGCGGGCGGTTGCGGGAAAGAACATGATGATTTCTGCGATAGAGTCTCTGGGAAACTCCACGTATTTGAGGAGGTGCGGTGACTTGATCGGCGCCAGCATAGTCGACTATGATAGTGTCGGCGGCCAAGTAATTCAGCCGCGACTTTTTTCCTTGGGGTTGACCGGTGAATCTATATGCATTTCGGCGTTCCAAGGAGAAATTGCATGTTCAACAAACAGATATGATAACAAGGGGACAGGTCCGCTTGAGCTGTAAACAGTGAAGTAGACTCGGACTGCAGGGAACTTCTGCCAGCTCGGAAATCTGGGGCCTCCGGGTCGAAAACGAGGCGAGAGCTCTGAACGAGACCGAGAGCGCGAGAGGGGATGAGCGCCGATGGGCGAGATGTGATGAGGATGAGCGCCGATGCGTGAGATGAGATGAACAGTGCCGTCGCGCGGCGAAATGGGAGGATAGGCGCCGTCACTGCGCAACACAGAATGAGCGCCGTTGCGCGAGATGAGATGAGGACGATAACGCCGCCGATACGTGAGATACGTCAGGAACCTGTGTCAAGCCCGAGATAAGCTTAGAAAGCAGGTTTGCGAGCCGGCGCCGTTCCTGTTTGTCGCGTCTCCTGGTTCGCGTATGACGTTGAAAAAGATGGGGTGTTGCTGGAGCCCGAAAGTAGCAGTCCGACGGTCGCGGTATGGAGGTTGGGGACGTGTCAAGACTGGGATGGTAGCGGAAGACGGAGTCGTTGCTGGCAATGTCCGCGGCTGCGGAACGGAGACTAGTGTGGATCGATATCCGCCGAACAACTGGTCTTCCCCCGTGGATGTCGATGGACAGTGCCCGGGACGGTTGAATGGATATGGCGCCAGGCGTTCGTCGCGGTTTTATGCGGGTCAGGAGATGCGGGAAGGATGAAGCAGGCATCGTGGGGTCCGAATACGATGGCGGAGATGATTTATGACCCTAGGAGGTCAATCTGTCGAGGCCTTTCGTGACTGGCTTTTGCCTCCGTGGCCCCTAGCATCCTTCACACTACATTTCATGCTCTCCTTCAGCCCTGCTGGGACGTCACTGACCCAAATCGTCGAATAGGCGAGAGGGCGGGCGGTATGTCCAGATGCTCGTCGGTCGCGGCTGCGGATGGAATGGAGCCGGGGATGCAGGCATGCATGTCGAAATGCAGAGAAGAGAGGTGGCTGCAACGAGAGAAGGCTGCATGGTGGCCACGAAAACTCGGCCGACAGCAAGCAGGGAGGACGAACGTGAATGCTAAGACGTGATGATTCCTTGTTTCCCACTCAGCCTGACTCGCACGCTCGTTCGTCTTGGCTGGGCTTACACAGCCTGTGCGGGCGTCTGAGAACTGGAGGTAGGCATCCAAACGGCGGTGATGGCGGGAAGCAAGCGTGTCGTCGGCGTGACACCCACATCACCGCTTACTACTCAACCGTCACCAAGCCGACGCCGACGAGACTCTTCACCCACTGCCGCGAGCATCCACCAGCTGGCTGAGCTGCTGTTCAAACCCAGCAACGCCATCTATTGTCGCTCCCGCAGCACCGCCGACGGTTGACAAGCACCGCCTCGGCGTCTAACGGGCTCATATAATCCGGGCTTCGCATCTATCAGCCACGTCTCCTTCCTCTTCCTTCCTCCCACCACGACCATGCTGGACCTATTCACCCCGCTTGCCTGGCTTTTCGCGCTGTCTGCTATGATTCTGTGCGGCTTCCTCTCTTCCTCTCGCGTGAATGCCGGCTGACGCTTCACAGGCCGACTGCGCTTATCTTCGGAATCACCATGCCCTTCGTAGGGACGCTGGTGCGGTACTGGGGCAACTACACGCCGAAGCAGGGGAGTGTACGACTGGACGGTGCGGAGACCACGAGCACGACGGAGAGCGGTAACGTGGGGTATTTTGGCATGATGAAGCGGGTCCATAAGATTGAGGGTTGGAGCGGACTGTACAAGGGCATCAGTGCGTTGTCTTCCGTCTATATTGCTTCGTTTTGCTGACGACGCTCGTGTGCAGTGCCTTCGCTCGTCTCGACGCTGATCGCCATGGTCGCCATCGCACCTGCGTTCGCGCTGCTCGCTGCGGGGCATAAGATGTTGCCCAATGGACGGGTGTATATCCCTCCCACCGCTGCCTGGCTGTCATCTTGTGGGTTCTCTCACCGTTCCAGCACTCGTTACTCATTTCCCCCAGTAATCTCCTACGCATTCTCAATCCTCCCAACAATGCTCCTCATCCCCATCGAAATCCTCATCAACCGCGCCATAACCACTCCACACACGCTCTCGTCTTTCGCACCAACCGTTGCGCTCAACACCCTCCTCTCACCCACCGAACGCGCGGCCCCATTACGCCTCTACCTCGCGCCAGGCGTCGCTCTCTCCGCCTTCCTCCCCGCCGTCATCCTCCCGACCATCAACCTCCTCTGGGGCCTCGCTCTCGTCCATCTCCCGCGCGTCTTCTGGAACGCCCCGCTCGTCGGCGTCGCGTTGCCGATGATCCTCTTGACATCGGCCCTGCTCACCCCGCTGCACGTAATGCACACCAAGCTCACGCTGCAGCGCCAGGGCGAAATCGAGCCTGCGGTTGCCGAGGCGGTGTTGCCCGAGGACGAGGTGATGGGTTTCCGCACTGAAGAGGTGCCGTATACTGGGTTGGTTGACTGTGCACGGTGTGTTGTGAATGAGGAAGGGTGGCGGGTTCTGTTTAGGGCGTGGTGGATCACTCCGTTGGGGCTTGGGTTGCCGATGATTGCGCAGAGCTTTGTGGGGGATGGGATGTGAAGAACGAATCTGTACAGTGCGATCGTTAGATCGAATCAAATCCTTGCTCTCCTCACTCCGCTATATAGACCGAGGTCTTCACCCAGCCAAAGTAATTCACAAGTTTCCAACCTTAAAAGGCATGATTTACCTGCGCAAAAAAAAAAACCGAAAAGATCTCGTATAAGTTCCCACTCCCGTATCGAATGCGAAGCCCACAGAAACATGACCCACCGCTTAGTCCTAGTGGGTGTGCTCAGCCCGCGCCTGGGATTGATAGGCTGTCGCTTGAAAGCCATAAGTGAACGTGGCTCGGTGTGTACGATCGTGCAGCCTATACCAAACGTCGGGAAGAGGATTTCGGTCGGGAATGGGGAAGTTTCCAGTTCAATGCAATGCAATCCAGCTTTGAACGGCATGATTCACCTGTGCAAGAAAACAAAAAGAGGACGAATCGATAGTTCCCAGTCCTGTATCGAACGGGAAGCCCACAGAGAATGTTCATGGTCCGGCCCTCAGTCCTCGTGGGTGCGCTCAAATGCGCTTGGGATTGATAGTGTGTCGCTTGAAAGTCGCAGTATGCGTAGCTGCCTCAGGCTGTGAAAAGCTTCCCAACGACGCTTGGGAAGAGTAATTTGGTCGGGACTGGCGAGTTAAAAGAAGTCGCCGTGGAGCTATTGCTTCGATGAGATGTACGTGTAAATAATAATAAAGGCTACGGCACCACAATACAAGGCAGGCATGCTCGTCATTGCACCAGAGATGCTCGGAGAGAGAGAGTCAGAGCGAGAGTGACGGCGAGACAAAGATTGGGAGAAACAAGGTGTGTCAAGGAACTTGACACCCTGTGAAGCCGCACGTGGCATTCACGTCTCGAACCAGAACGGAAGGCTCCGTTGGCCACGAAGGCACAACGGACGCACTACAGAACGGAGAAGTCTTGAAGAACGAGTCCTGGAACGAGTGGGTGTCAAGACCTGTACCCAAGGCACTCCCGGGCTTTCGGAAGGAGAAGATGAGCCCGAGAACACCAAACTGGAGCGCAGCTACCAAGAGCCACAAGCTCGCTAGAGGGCGAAACAAAAGCGAACCGAAAACACCAAAAAGGAGCTGCACGAAAGGAGAGAAGAAGCAAGGGAGAATAGAGGAAGGAGAATAGAGGAGGGAGACCAGGTACAAAATTGAAGAGACGGTGAGGGAAGTGAGGTGAAAATTCCATAGCCAGAGCTACACAAGCACCGGGCAGATCACCCCAACCAGAAGTCCTAGATACTCATGGGCAGTACCTGGATTGGAGCTTCCAGCGGGCAGGACCTGATATGCTTGCTAACTCTCAGGAATAGAGCAGAAGAGATAGGAAGATAGGGAGGACACAGAGGAATATGAAGATGAAGATGGAATAGAAGAAGAGAATTGACTCAGCTTGAGTGGGGAGCTTGAACCCCCCAAAATTACCTGAATAGGACGACAGGATGAGTAGATGTGATGAGTGTGACAGTGACGGTTACGGTGACACGTTAGGGTAATGACAGACAGGCATCCAGATAAAAATCGTGCATCCAGCCCAGAAGCAGCCATGCAAGACTGTAGTGAAGCTAGATGAGGCCCCAGATATCGAACAAAACAGATGGAGGGAACTCGAGCCAAAAAGAGCGGCGGGCCAAGCTGCAAGGGTGAGCGGTTGCCCCGCAAGAAGAGGAATGGTCATGTGATGATGACAGATGAGAGATGGTGGCGCAGTCCTCGCTGCTGCCTTGGTCTCCCCACCTAGGCGGACTCGCGCGCTCGTCCTGCCTAGGCTCACAATAGCGTGAGCTCGTATCCAACGCGGAGGGGCCTGACGATTCAGAGGATCACAAATCGAGATTGATACAAAGCGCAGTAGAATCGGCGGGCTGTTCGGTCGCGGCATGTTCACAGAGAATTCTTAGGCCTTCTAACTGACGCACTCTTTTGTTGGCGTGAAAGGCACTGAAGGGGCGGAAAGCAGGAAGTACAGCGTGACTGATCATGGTGACCATCTGATGGCACTGCCTTCTTGCCAGCAAACCTCGAACAGGCCACCAGGCTGCCGACTCGGATTCGGCGACTGCGGCTTCAAAATGTGCCTCTTCCACCTGCGGAGGGACGCCGCCTGCGTTCCTGTGTCTGTTGCATCCGTCGCTTTTGAACTCCACGTCGCACCAAATCGTTGGACGGTCCACATCGCGCGCCGTCCAAACTCCAAAGCTGTATGTGCTGTAATAGAGCTAGCTGTCCATCGAACTCCACATCCTGCCCCGCGTGCCCTGCCGTACCCCACACAGCCTTGTTCCACCTTATAAGGCCGCCGCGCATTTGTCGCCTTCTACATGGTGGGGCGGTTCCCTTCCCCTCGCGGGCAGACTGAAGCCCTCGGGCGCCCTCCCCGATATACTCTGGACTTCCCTCACCGCAACTCCAACAATCCTCCGACGCGTTTCCGCCGCTGAAGAGCGCCGTCGGGGGTGTCGTCGCGCTCCTGCACCATCGCCGAGGTGTGTATCATACTTCACGCATCGTAACCCGCCATTGACTTGCTTGTCGACAGCGCGCCAAACATTCCAAATCCGACGCACGCGATATCGCATTGCGCACGAAGGAGTTCCTCGACGTCGTCGCCGAGGCAGTCCCCGATCCTACCGCGATCTCCCCGTCCATGCTGAAGAGCATCGAACGGTTCACCGTGTGCGTTGTCTTCACACCACATTGACTCGAAGTTGTCGGCTCATTCCGTCTTTCCAGACTACTCACAGAGATACGCCACCGTTTGGAGCCAATCGTGCGCGCCAGCTCCGTCTCGCGCAATCGTACGTCTCAACCGCAACGAGCGTACGTTGGCAGGCATCAAGGCGCAGCTGACGACGCGTATCGCGATCTTGTGGTATGTTGTTCGTGCGTGATAAGATAGACCGTGATGTTATTACAGGCCGCGTCCGCTCTGAGAGTCGAAGTCCAACAGACGAAAATCGCGTTGCAACAGACGCATATTTCCATACAACAAACACAACTCTCCGCGCAACAGACGCAGATGCAGCTCGACCTCGGCAAGATTGCTGCAACGACAGTCAGTTTGAATCCCCTTCCCTCACATCTACATCCACGGATACTGATCTTCCTCTCCACAGGCACACGTTCTGCTCTATTCAAACGGTCCGTTTTTTTGGCCAGCCCCTGAGATGTGAATGGCGAGGGGAATCGTCGTCTGCTGATGGGCTCCGGCTGCTGGTGGATTCGCTACATTGGACACGACACCAACACAAGACTCAGGCTTGTGAAGCACAAACTCGCGGTGCAGCGCGAGCGCGGCGTGCTTCCTCCCTGCCTCTGACTGTACTTGTCGCCTCTCCTGTACCCCATCCCCCACGCACCTGACCCCCCCATCGCGGGCTTGATGCGACGTGATTCCGTGCCTCGCGGGTGCTCACGCACCGGCGTCTGATCCATCTCGCCTTCATTTTCTCTTCCTCGCGAGGCAGCGAGGCGGGGGACCTGTCTGGCCTTCCTTTCCATTCCTTTCCATCTCTTTCCCTCCTCTCTCAGGCCCCATATATATCACTGGCTACGCTGTAAATACCTCACACGCACTGTTCAAGTTTGGAAAATACAACTGTAGTTTATTATGAACAACAGCCGGAAATGAACTTCCTCATCTAATCCCAGCACGAAGAGCTTGAAGACAAAGTCCGCAGCTTTTGATTTCCTTGTTTCCAGCGTATTGTTTTATCCCATTGAAGCTTCCGAACGCGCTGTCCCCCGCGGGTGATTGCGTATATGGCGGAATCTCCAGGTCTGCGCTGCATTGAATATCGCAAGTGTGCGATAGAATGTGGGACGTTGCGAGTGGTACGGTAACTTAGTCCAACTATGGTTGGCTGCCACTGAGATGCGCGTAGTAAAGCAACGAAGTGAATGGTGCTGCGTAAGCGTCAAGTTGAAGTTGAAGATTCCGGTGGAGGCTTGTGCACGCGCAGCATTGTTATCGCCATCCACCGAAGGGTCAGAGTCCAAGTCCGAGTCCGCGTCGCCTCCACGAATCTGCATTTTCCTCACCAAGACGGCTTCTAGCATCGACGATATTCAGCCATAATTCTTGCTTCCAAGACGAATAATAACGTGGAAGCGAGGCACACAACCAGCGGACCACGGTAGTTGGGCCTTTCTCCTCCTCACCCGCTATAGAGTCTTAGTAGTTACAGAAAGGCGAGATTTACCTGCGGGGAAAAAGACAAAAAGATTTGCATGTTTCTTGTTTTTTTTGGGTTTTAAAAGTTCCATCCCGTATCGAACGAGAAGCCACAGCGGATTTTTCAAAGTCTATTCAGTCCTTGTGGGTGCGCTCAGAATGCGCTTGGGACTGTCGGTGTGTCGCTTGCGGCCGCAGTAATACTATGCGTGGGGCTCGGGAAGCGCGACCGTGCATGCAGCCTGACTCTACCAAACAAACGTTGGGAAGAGGAATTCCGGGGGGGAACAAACATCCAACGACATTCTAAAAGCTATGAGACGTAGGCCGAAAATAACGAGGTTTCCCAGAATAGCGCGAGCTCGTATGGAGGAGATCCCGGTGATCCCGTTGATCATTTGATGGCACTGCCTTCTTGACAACACCGACGGCCGACGGCGGGCGCTCCGAATGCCGATACCCGACATGCCGACTCGGATGCGGCCCAACTGAGGTCCGAGCGAGGAGCTGTCCGTGTCGTGGCCACTTCGGAGTCCCGTTCCTGGAACTTCCTTCCACATTCAATCCGCAGCACGATCGAAGGCGTTGAGACGGCGTTATTGCGTTCGTACACCGGGTGCAATCTGTCGAGATGCTGTCGTGATGGACAGATCTGCCATCCTCGGGCACCGCTTGCTTCTGCCCTCCACGACCACCCCACGACCCACCCACCCTACATCGAAGGATTCTGAAAGCGCTGCCAGTGGACCGCCTAGATAGTACTCGTTGCGTTACAACACCTTTCTCTGTATTCTCCTGGGCTCACGAGCATTCCAGCCTTCACGTCTCTCACACTCATGTCGACTCGTTCCAGACGACGCACTCAGCACGCCCGACGCATCCTCCTCGCGGTCCTCCTCATCCCCGTCTTCATGTACTTCTTCTCCTCGGGCCCGCACTCCGTCCTCCCTCCCGCTCTCTCACGGACCTTCGACGCACTGCTCGAATGGCTCGGCACGCATTGCCTCCGAGTATTGGCAGGGACAGCCTTGTTGACGACGATGCTCTTGCTGTACGGGCTCGTGCGGACGGTGTTCATGCTGTGTTCGGGTTCGGGCATAGACCCAGTCGGCGAGAGCGAAATGAACGCCGAGAAGATGAGCGCTCCATCCACGAAGGAACAGTCTCTGAAAGACGAGACACGCACCCTCCTCGCAGCGGAAGAGGGAACTGCCACCCCCCGCTCCTCCCACCGACGTCTTCACACAAGCAATCCAACTAACAATCCCGGGCTTCCTCCTTCTCCTCACCCTCTGCACCTCCTACCTCCTCCTTGACCTCTGGCTATTCGACGTCCTCCACCGCGACCGATTCGACGAGTCGCTGGCGCAGAACTTGCTCGCGGTGGCGATGCATGAACTGCATGGCGTCTTGGACGTAGGCGCCCTGGCGGCGGCGTTCACGGTATGGATTTGCTGTTGGAGCGCCCGCGGAAGGAAGAGGGTTCCCACAGGTGGTGTGGATTTGGATTTGGATTTGAATCCTCCGGAGGAAGAGCAGATGGAAGGCAAGGTCGGAGACGTTGCCTCCTCCGAATCCCCGGCGGACAATCTTCCAGTCGTCGCGGATGGATTCAAGTTACCTGCGCCTCCACCCGCGGCCGTGTCCCCAAAATCGATCTTCTGATCCGTTCTTGTCTTGTCCTCCTCCGTTCAACAATGTATTATTACTCCTTCGAATGCACGTATCCTCTGCGCTTCACTCTACTCTGGAATCCCAAATTGGCGTTGTCGCCATTCACGACCACATACGCGGCCACATCCTATTGGTTACGTGGATTCTCGTTCGAACCGAGGTTTGGGATTGCTCGTCAATGCGCTTTTGCTTTCTTTTTCTTTTTTTTTTTTTTTTGAGGGGGGACTCCTTGGCACTACCCAATCCTGCGGCCATCTCCTGCATCGTCCTCCCAAATGCCGACTGGCACTTGGCAATCGTCTCCTACTGCTGTTATGATTCAACGTGAACTTCTCTTCCGGTACGCTTGCGACCTTAATTGATGAGAACGATAGCACTCCACCTTTTTTGGGAATGCTGCTATTCTGCTAACGCCTCCCGGTCCACGGAGAGTTCGACATCCTCTCGCTCTGGTCCTCGGCACCGTGCTCCTGCGAAGGTCTCTGCGCTCCCCCGGGTTGACCTAGCCCGCAATATTACAATGCGGAGTGCCTGGTTATCCTCACGCCTTCCTGCCGACTACCAAGCTCATTCCAGCGGCTCCCACCGCACCTCGCTGATATGTCTTGGAACCACTGGTGGCGAGAGTAGTCCGTTCGACGCGTTCATGGGCCTTGAACCGTGACTTATCACCTCTTTTTGCTCTCAGTTCGATTCGCAGACCATCTCATATTATGGCGATTCACTCCCATACCGCTAGTACCCCCACGGCCCCACGGGCCACGACAGGAGTCGATATATACAGCTATATCACTGGGCCTGGGCAAAGTCATAAAAGGCCCAATTGACAACTTCATTCGTAGCTCGTCTGCGATGCTAGTAAGTCGCGCCTCTCATAGATCAACCACACGTCCTTGATGGCATGAGGAAGGAAGTTCCGTTCGACGCGGAAACGAGCTGTAAGCCAATAACTTCACTTGTTTTGCGTATCTCATTTTGTATGCAATACCAGTGAACATCCCAATCCAACGGAAAGAAAGTTATTAATTCGTACCGGCGGAATCCCTCGCATAATCCCGCCAACACCACTACCCGCCCGGTGCGAGATGCCAGTGCGCCAATCCCCAGCCATCGCTGGGTTGTTCGGGGACCGCCGGCGCAACGGGATGTTCTGAGCGCTCTCGACCTCTCGGTATGGCCATGGCCACTGTGTACCTCAGAAGTTTGTCAACGAAACGTTAAACCCGCGATGCCGTGTTTCTTGTACTGATGCGGTGGACAGTGGCTTCCTCGACGGCTTGGGCTGGAGAAACTTTATGAGAACATGCACTGGCAGTAGGATATGTGCGTTGGGATACATACCTTGATATCGGACTTGGTTGTCTGGATAACTATTGGTGGCAACACGAGGAGGGGACAACGACGGCACTGCGTACTTCAGACATGCGCTCAAGAATAGGACCAAAGCCCCAACGGTATTTGTACCTGGGGCTCGTCAGGAACCATTTAGACGCCACTGACACTCGGATGTCCGTGATCAAAGTCCGCGATTTCCTGAGAGCTGCGAGTCCGTTCTACGCCGTGCGGCGCCCGGCACACGTGTGCAATTGAATGTGTAGAAGCAGCGTCAAAGCTTCCATCAGCCGTGTTCCGCAAGTGGCTAGGATATCTCGACCGTACGATTGACTTGTCGAGACTGCAAAGAGCTCGCTGGCAAAAAAAGATAGCTAGATTGGATGACGGAGAAGGGAACGGGTGGTGTATTTCCTGGAGCGAAGACAGCAGGCACAGAAATGAACAGCTTCCCGGGGTTTCGTTTACTAGGCAGAGATATTAGGCAGAACTGTTAGCACCGGCGGTTATGCGGATTGACGGACCGAGTTCACTGGCAACGGCTTCGAGCCGGCTAGCCACGAGGCCAGAAGATGTCGTCCGAGTCTCAGCAGATATGCATCGTCGCATCGAGGCATCCGAGTCCTTCAAGTTTCGTCCTCGTTGGCCGGAGTGCAATGAGCTGGATGCGAAGCGGAGCATGAAAGTTGTTCCGCGAATGAAAGAGATTGGGAGGAGATGGATTAGTGGCGGCCATTGAGGGACTAACGAATCTGCTAGAGATAACAGAACGGTGCGCTGCAGCGCTGCCGGAGATTTTTTCGCGGGAGATCATGACAGTTCTGGAGAAGGTGGGTTTGATGCGTGACTTGTTTGGCTACGGTCTCTTCCCACCGTCATCATCAGTCATGCTGTCCGGCGTCCATCCTCGAAGGTTCTCGCGACCGCTGGTATATGCTGTGCACCGACTCGCGGCCACCGACTTCCAGTCATCCTGATTATTCATCCGAGTCGCCTGACGAACACTGCGACTGTGACGCAAGCCTCGAGTCTGCCGAGCCGCACATAAAGACCTCTGCGCTCTCTTCCCTCTGCCATCTACATTCTATCAACGACTTCAATACCAAGAAATGACGCGCTCAGAGCTTTCGGCACAGTCACCCCCGCCGCGTTGTACGCAAGGTGCGTTCCCTCTCTTCTGAGGCTAATCCCCGCGCTAGGAATTCCATGCCCAAGCCTGCTCTCAGGGCATCTCTTATCTACAAGCCGTCGCAGCAGCCACAGCGTGTGCTACCGGACGGCGCGAAGCAAGAGTTCCCTGAGACCACGCGTCGGAATCTCGGGAAGATGGATGGCGTCAAGTGGAATGGCGACTCGTTCGTGTGCCCCGGGCGTATCGATGATGGGGTGCATCAAGCGCAGGAAGATGCTGCGCTGGATGCGCAAGCTGACGGTCTGAGCTCATGGGAAGAGACTGCCAGTGGTGACGGTGGGGAGCAGAGGCAGGCGACGATCGAGGTGAATCCGATGGATATTGCGCGGCCCGCAAAGCGGAGAGGTGTGTCTTCCCTTCACTTGATTAATTTATCCTCGCTTTATTCAACAGGACTCGCAAAAAACCCACGACCCATCGTACACTAGAAATCAACGACGCGACTGAGCAGTGGGAACAATGGACTGAAGCTTCGTTCGGGGAGCAGAGTGAAGCTTGGGAGCTCGAGTCCGTGGTGCAGAGCGAGGAGTGGGAGATACTGGCAAGGGACTACACTGCCGAGGAATACGCCGTCCGCCGTCCCAAGTCGATGTACTGGCCGTCCCATGCCCGGCATACGACACCGGCCGTTTACTGTCGCTCCGAATCGCGCGGAATCGCTCTAAACGGCGTTGGGACCCCTGTGGACAAATGGGAGAGAGACAGGTCGTTGTCGGCGTCGACGGGACTCCGGTGTCTCGGAGCAGTGCAAGCTGGATATGCGAGCAGGAGGAGTTGGTAGAGGCATGAAGAGTGGTGCAGGTCATCGATGGTGTGTGGACGTCGTCCCCAGCTTGATGTTTGGCGCAAACGCTCGCAAAGCGCGGATGTGGCTACAGGTGAAACGGGCCGGGCTAAATGCTGCCTGTGCCCGTCGCTTACTGTGACCTCCCGCTCCGGCGGCTCCGCCTCGCGTTCTCGTTCTCTTTCTACGCGTCCCGGCTCCCGCTGTTCGTCGCCATCCAAATCCATTCCATGGTGACTCCGCCACATCTAGGCCGACGCTCCATTGCCCTCGTGGGCCTGCTTCGTATGTGCCGATCCGGCGGCGGACCGGCGCTGCGTGCTGATTCTGGGTGAAATTTGCGCCAAGTGACAGCTTGGGCGCCGCTTTTGATTGCAACCCGCGCTGGAGAGACGGCGGGACCGAGTAGAAATCATGCGATTTTGGCGGGCTCTGACAAGAATCGCGAAGCAGAAGACATATCGGCATCGTCTAGACGATGCCGACCGATATAACAAAGACCATGCAACAAAGTGCACCGACGTCGGTCCAACGACGATTGGCGTTGTGGCAGGAAGGAAGGAAGGAATACACGGCACGGTCACGGTGGGAGCGTCTGGGGCGCGGACAGATCTTGGTGCATACTGCTATGTCCATGGCGTTGCCAGGGATTCATCGGAACGCCGCAGCTATTATCAGCCATCGATGGGGGTCAACTGCATGGCCTCACGCCACGAACAAATTCTCCTCGTCCCTCATCTGCCATTACTCGACTAGGTCTGCCGAAGCACTCAGAATGCCTGGAACCAAGAGAACAAGCAATAACTTGCCGGACAGAGGGGAAGCCTCCGCAGACAAGGGTTTGCAGCAGTGCGTATCTGTAAAATCGATTTGAGATCTGGACTCATCCTTGTGGCCCAGTAGCAACTACTCTTGGGTTGCAGGAACCTTCAACACAACAAAATTCACTCGATCCGATATTGAGGCTGCTCTGGCCTTGATTGTCACCGATGTCATTCAGCGGCTCGATGACTTGGATGCACTGAGTGGAGATCTCAAGAATGATTTGACCTTTCAGGACAACCCACTGCTCAAAACAAGAAGACTCTTCCTGGAGCTGGATTGTCATCCAAGGAATATCAGGCTCATCTCGTCCTTTCATCATGCTATCTCCCATCAGGACACTCTGGATACTCTGAAACACATGCTCAGCCGTGACTTTGAGCAATTCAAGCTCAACCCTGGAGCATTTATTGCTCAGTTTCCTGACACCAAGGACTTCCTTTCTCGGAAACAAAAAATATGTGCTAGAGCTCAGCTTGTCTGGCATGGCCTGCACAAACTGGCAGCAGAGGTTCAATCTGCCGTCCCATCCCAGTTCAGCTCTATCTTCGAGCTGCTTGATTGGATTTCTCATATGGCTGAGGTATGACTTGCATTACATTTATTTTTGATATTGACATTGCCCATCTGCCCATAGATGTACATGAACAATGAGAAGGATCTGCAAGCTCTGATGGATAATCTCTCCTCTGCTCTTGTGCAGGCCAACACCGTCTTTCTGGAGAGGGGATACTATAGTCTTCAGATCAATGGGAGCAGCAAGAGGTTGATTGGGTAGGTTGTAAGACTTCATCACTATACTATAAGCTCAACCTGATTGACAGGCTGGTTGTGGATGGAGCTCTGCATATTCATGGCATCCACAAATCTCTTGCAGGCAATACAGAGCTGCAGCTTGTGCTACCCCGCAAAATTCAGAGATTTTCTGATCGATTAAAGAGGGGTATGCACTTTCATATGGTAAGTCCAAGGAACTTGATGAACCTCCTCGCTCACTATTACTGTTAGGAGGAAATGACTTTATCCACTGCCAAAATTGCATATTACACTTGGGAGAACACCTTGGTATGTGTTATGTCACTATTTCTGGTACCACTATTTGACCATTCTTCCTTAGGCATTGAAGTTGGCCTATGTTGCCAAAGCACGCTTTAATGGAGTGGACAAGCTTACTCGACGAGCATGCACACCAAACACGGGAGAACCTACTATCTCGTCTTGAGAACTGGGCTCTTGACACATCTCAGGATATATCTGACAACATTTGTTGGCTCAGTGGCATGGCTGGTACTGGCAAATCCACCATTGCATACACTCTCTGTCAACGGTTGCAGAGCTGTGGCCGCCTTGGTGCATCCTTCTTCTGTTCTCGAAATGAGGAAGACACCAGGTCCCGCAGGTTCCTTGTTCCAACTATTGTACGCCAACTTCTCTCTGCATAAACCCCTTGTCGCTAGCCTTCAAGAGGTCAACCTTGAGTCGCTGAATGCTACATATGAGGGGGACATTGGCAAGCTCCTCATTCAACCCTGGATTACAGCAAGGAGGCCCGGATTTGAAGCACCCCCTCTGGTTGTTGTTATTGATGCTCTGGATGAACTAGAAGCCAATTCTGGTGCCCAGTTCATCAAGGAACTCATTGAGACACTCACTACCACCCCGTTGCATGGACTCAAATTCCTCTTCACCAGTCGTCCTCATCCCAAAATTGTGACATCTTGCCGTGCAGTGAAGGCCTACTTTCGGCTGGAAGATATTGATAAAAGTGATGCCACATCTGATATTCGCTGCTTCTTGAAGACTCAACTGCCAAATCTTGGAAATGAGCTTGAAAACATTGTGGATGAGTCCGCTGGGTTTTCATATATGCTGCAACTGTTGTCCGCTACCTGTCCCCTGATGGCAGCCCCCTGACCCCACTTCAGCAAGCCAGGCGACTGAAACAACTCTTGGAAAGGGGATTTGGGAACCAAATAACAGGCAAAGATCAGCTGGTAGATGCTCTATATAATGCAGTGCTTGCTGAGGCACTGTACAATTATGGTCCAGAGGTCCAGATCCCTAAACGTGTTCTATGTGCAATTACAACTGCACGTCAGCCATTAACAGTGCAGACACTTGCCCCACTTGTGGTTGATGCCTCACAGGAGGATAATGAGGAGATGTTCACTGACAATGTTCATGCTGTGGAGAAAAGTTTGAGT
Source organism: Mycena amicta (assembly GCA_029282125.1). NCBI lineage: Eukaryota > Fungi > Basidiomycota > Agaricomycetes > Agaricales > Mycenaceae > Mycena > Mycena amicta. The sequence continues at coordinate 15,349 of JARIHP010000194.1, read as the reverse complement.
AGGCTCCATGCTGTGCTCTATGTCTCTCAGGATGGCAAGATTTATGTGTATCACAAGTCCTTTGATGATTTTGTGATCAACCGCTCAAAGCTTGCCCAACAGGCAATCTCATATTTTGCAAACCGCGTACAAGAGTGTTTTGAGATTATGGACAAATCACTCAAGTTCAACATCTGCAAGTTGGAGTCCTCATATCTACAAGATGATGAAGTGGCAGGGTTGGCCAATACGGTGGCAGCACTTACGCCTGACGTGAGATATGCATGTCAATACTGGGCTGCCCATCTTGATTCCATCCGACATAGTGATAAAGCTGTTAATCAGGTTGCTAGATCCCTGTTAAAGTTCTATGAGCTCAAGGTGCTATTCTGGATGGAGATAATGAGCCTCTCAAAGGAAGACTGCCAGTATGCTATCCAGCAGGCTCGAAGTTGGGCAATACAGGTTGGTGGCCATTTTTCAAAATAGATATTGCTTTAACGGATATCAGGTTTCAAACTCCAAGGCATTGCTTACATACACAGCAGCTGTTCAGCGAATATGGGCAGTGTTCAAATCGAGTCCATGTTCTGCATCCACCCCACATCTTTACCTCAGTTGTCTGGCATCAGAAATGGGGCAAACAAGACATCTAGAGCAGTGGTGTGAGAAGTTCAGAGGGCTCAATTTTCTCAAATGTCATGGGGTTGCAAGGAGCATCACACTGATGGAAATGAAGGGGCATAGCTCCTCAGTCACATCTGTGGCCTTCCCCTGATGGCACACGCATCGTGTCTGGCTTGGACGAGACTGTGCGTATCTGGGATGCAGCCACTGGGCAGCAGCAGCAGTCCATGGAGGGCACATGACGGGTTCACCTCGGTGGGCTTCTCCCTGATGGCGACACATTGTGTCTGGCTCGTCTGACTCTTGGGACCCGACTGTGTGCATCTGGGATGCAGCCACAGGACAGCAGCAGCAGCGCATGGAGGGGCACAGCAACGGGTTACGTCTGTGGCCTTCTCCCTGACGGCACACGCATTGTGTCTGGCTCTGACAAGACTGTGCGCATCTGGGATACAGCCACCGGCAGCAGCAGCAGGCATGGGGCACAGAAGCTTGGTCCTCTCTGTGGCTTCTCCTGATGGCACACATTGTGTCGGCTCTCGGACAAGACTGTGTGCATCTGGGATACAGCCACCGGGACAGCAGCAGCAGTGCATGAGGGGCACAGAACTGGGTGGCCTTCTCCCCTGATGGCACACACATTGTGTCTGGCTCAGTGACAAGACTGTGCATCTGGGATGCAGCCACCGGCAGCAGCGGCACGCATGAGGGGCACAGTAACTGGTCAGTGGCCTTCTCTCCTGATGGCACACACATTGTGTCTGGCTCAGGACAAACTGTGCATCTGGGATGCAGCCACCGGGCAGCAGCAGCGCATATGGAGGGGCACAGCAACTGGTCCTCTGTGGCCTTCTCCCCTGATGGCACAGCATTGTGTCTGGCTCAGGACAAACTGTGCGCATCTGGGATGCAGCCACTGGGCACCAGCAGCGCATGGAGGGCACAGTAACCTGGTCACCTCTGTGGCCTCTCCCCTGACGGCACACACATTGTGTCTGGCTCTCAGGACAAGACTGTGCGTATCTGGGATGCAGCCACCAGCAGCAGCAGCGCATCCAGGGGCACAGCAACTGGTCACCTCTGTCTCTCCCTGACGGCACACACATTGTGTCTGGCTCTGGGACAAGACTGTGCGCATCTGGGATGCAGCCACCGGGCAGCAGCAGCAGCGCATCCAGGGGCACAGCAACTTGGTCACCTCTGTGACCTACTCCCCTGACGGCACACACATTGTGTCTGGCTCTTGGGACAAGACTGTGCGCATCTGGGATGCAGCCACCGGCAAGCAGCAGCAGTGCATGGAGGGGCACAGCAGCTTGTCACCTCTGTGGCCTTCTCCCCTGATGGCACACATTGTGTCTGGCTCTCGGGACAAGACTGTGCGCATCTGGGATGCAGCCACCGGGCAGCAGCAGCAGCGCATCCAGGGGCACAGTGACTGGGTCACCTCTGTGGCATTCTCCCCTGATGGCACACACATTGTGTCTGGCTCTCGGGACAAGACTGTGCGCATCTGGGATGCAGCCACTCGGCAGCAGCAGCAGTGCATCCTGGGGCAACAGCGAACTGGGTCACCTTTGTGGCCTTCTCCCCTGGCGGCACACACATTGTGTCTGGCTCTGAGGACAACACTGTGCGCATCTGGGATGCAGCCACTAGACAGCAGCTGCAATGCATGGAGGGGCACAGCAACTCAGTCACCTCTGTGGCCTTCTCTCCTAATGGCAGACATATTGTGTCTGGCTCTTGGGATGAGACTGTGCGCATCTGGGATGCAACCACTAGGCACCAGCGGCACCAGATGGAAGGGCACAGCACCTTGCACACCTCTGTATCCCTCTCTCCTGATGGCACACTCCTTCAGACCCAGAGAACTGAGCCTCTTGCCAACTGGAGTGCACCTGGATGGCTCTATCAGTCCTCCATTCCTCTTATCTGGTATCCCCCAGAATTGCACACAACTCTTGTGCTCTGGCCTTGTCTCCTCCGAATCCCTCAACAAAGTGTGACCTACTTAGATACCTCAGCCCTCCCTCATGGCCCCAACTGGGTAAATTGTTACTCTACACCTGGTTCTCAACTAAACATTGTACAATTTGCACTTTATTGTAGTAACATGTAACATGAGGGAAAATCCATTCTTCCATGCTAGCTAACTCACCAGCATCTACCAATTTGTAAGATCATCGCACATTGTTCCTTTTCATGATGCATGCGAGGATATACCACACCAGAGATAAACTTTGGGAGGAATGTCGGGACTGCAACAGCTCTGCATGCACTCATGGTAGGCGTCATTGGGTGTTATTCTGCAGCCATAAGCTGTTGACGATATTACAGTCATTTCTTTCTTCTTCTTTTTTCTTTGTTGGGGCATTTGAGGTAATGTAAAAGTTCAATCTGCAGAACCATTCCAAACAACATCCACTGGGTTCACTGGAAAAAACAACCACTATATGCCAGGACAATAACTCAGCTTAAAAGGAAATGCCTTTCTGCCAGAAAGGCATTTCCTTTTAAGCTGAGTTTCTGCATGTTCATACCAGTGTGGGACTCCTGCTGTGTCATTTATCCGACACCTAGCTTCAAGGCAGAATTATGGTTGATATATGGTTGCAAAATTAAAATACACATAGGTGAGGGTTTTTCTGAGTAAAATGACACAGGTTGAGCGTTTTCACAACACAGGTTGGAGGGTTTTGACACAGGTTGATAATTTGTTCCAATCTGAGCACATGTTTACACAGTCAGGCAGGTTCGCATTTTCTTCTTCATTTTGAAATTGGTCCAGATGTGATCCTCATCATCACATCAATCAAGCGGACCGAGATAGATTTGATGTGTTGCTCGATAAACCCAACTTCATTATGGTAATTCAGTTCAATAACGTCAATTCCAGTGGGATCAAAGTGAGCCAAGATGGTATTAGCTTGCTGAGAGGACAAGAATTGAATGTGTGGCGTATTATAAAGGAATATAGCCTGCTCCTTGAGCCAAATACAAGCCAAATAACCTGCAGAAAGGAAAATATGCTGGAAATGACAGAAGCTCTGTAAAGAATGAGCCACAAGGTGGATATCTCCTCTCAAGGCTCACCGCAGAGGTGAGTGGAAAAGTCAGAGTGTTAAGAGCAGGAGGGTAACTGCCGGCTGGTTGCCGCCGATGGTATCATGATTAAATCAGCCAGATCGTTTTGTATTCAATGTCTATTTCAGTATAAAGCTCTGAAAAAGGAATAAACACAGGTTGCCAAAACCTGTGTCAAACTTTCACTGACCTGTGGTGAAAACATACTCAACCATGTGTCAATTCAACCCTAATATTGCAACCTTATATCAACCATACAGAATACCCACTAAAACGGTAGTAAAACCCCTCTCTAAATTGTCCAGAAGGAGTCTTTCTCCAGCAGTAGGCCACTCCAGGTTTCAAGACAACCTGCTTATTGAGTATGGTTGAAATACTGGGACATTATTATGGCCAAACTGACACAGATTGGGATCGTGGCAACACAGGTTGAGTCCAACCTGTGTCTGTTTTTTCTGGTTGAACAAGAGAAAAATAAAGACACAAGTCGGACAGATTTGAGCCACACCGCCATGTTTTCCTGACACAGGTGAATTGCTCAACTTTGTCACAGTCGGGTTGCCAACTGATCATATCATTGATATATGGTTGCAACATTATACTCGCAGGTCCACAGCCTGAACTGTGAGTTTAACTAAGACAGAGGGGAGCTATGTTAGGGTGGCTATCCTAACACTACAATCTACCAAAGGAACACACCAATTCCAGGGGATTGATGGCTGCTAGACTTGACTGGCCGGCCCTCATGAGGCTGGCCTGCTGCCAGTGGTTAAGACCCCCCACGAAAAACCCAGTCGGAAAAATCACAGTAGAACCTTGTCGGAGTTCCCTCCTCCCAGGTTCAAATCCCCAGCATCCACCATTCTTTGGTGCAAGTTGTTTATCTCTCTCTACAGCCCATCTGTTGTACCATCAGCACTTGATGAGATATTGATGAGTGTGACTGGGAGAATTCCACACCTGTGCAGGATTTCTGCCATGGTCCCACGTGTGTATTCATAATTCTACCTGTGTTTTGTAATATACATGAACTGCCTGCAGCTGTGTTGCATTTTTGCCCTCAGTTCAACCTGTGTTGAGAAGCCCCACTAGTGCTTCATTCCGTCCAAGCTGTGTCGGAAACACTCAACCTGTGTGGATTTTGGTCAAAAAGCACTGAGTTGTGTGCATTTTGAATAATGTCCCGGTATTTCACCCATAATTGAGAGCCCGTGGGCCGAATTTAAAGATGTGCTCTCTTTATAATGTTCCATTGACAGTTTGCAAGCAGTTATTGTGAATTTTGGTTCTTTAACAAATTGCAGTCATCTCACAGCAGTACAGTGCTTTTGAATTTATTGACTACTGCACCTACACTATTTAAACCTGTAGTTACTTTCCAATGCAATTGTCCGAGTCCTCCCTCTTATCATCGACCTCCCTGCAGGCTTGTTCAAGGAAAAGGAAAATCTTAGCCTACTCTACACCCTGGGTCCAGTTCCTCGACCTCAACAGAAAGTCCATTACGAGTTACAAGACATGTACAGTAGACGGTACGTACAATACAATGTGTAGACAGTAGTTTGAGTAGATGTAGGTGTAGGTGTAGGTGTGTAGGTGCATGCAGTACTAGTAGTCTACCTCTAGATCATGCAAGAAAACAAAAAAAGATCATCCACTCACTTGAGTCCATGGACATTTCTCATTCTCCCCCTGACCCTGACCCATCTTCTCGCTGCCCCACACCCACCCACGCACCCACACTCAATTAGTCACATTATCCGCATGCCCCACCTCGCTCGCATTGTCGCCCGAGATGTCATCGAGCTGCACACGATCATCATCAGCCAACCGAAAACAAAAGCAAAAGCAAAAAGCAAGGAAAAAAACGCACAACATCCAGATCCCTTAAACACTCGCCGAGCACCTCCACCGCCGTCAACAGATCCCTCTCTTCGATGACCAGCGGCGGGGCAAAGCGAATACTACCAATGTCCGAGTGAGCACCAACACCACTCCAAAGACAAGAAGACGAAAAGCAGGGAAAAGAACGCACATATTCACATGTGTTGGCTTTGCCAACACCCCACGCGCCTTCAACAGCAGACACAGCTGCCACGCCGTGCATCCCTTGCTGCTCTTGCTCTCATCGATCACGACAGCATTGAGCAGCCCGCGCGCGCGAACCAGAGAAACGAGCGGCGACTTGAGCACTAGGACCGCGGTGCGGAATACAACTCCGAGTCGGGCTGCGCGCGCAGGGAGCGATTCGGATGTCATACATCAATGTGCTACATCCTCTATCGCTGCCTTGCCTCCCACTCAGGTGGACTCGCAAGCTCCTCCTGCCTGAGCTCACAATAAGCTTGCCTTAAGCTTTGTCTGGGCTGCAACGACTCGGAAGACCCATACAAATCCTTCAAGTTCGACTTCGGCGCTCCCATGTTCTTCACGCGACTCCACTGGCAGTCACTCCGATACTTTGCCCGCTCGAAGATTCACTTACGCTGCAAGAGGGATCAAATTTATGCAGAAGCTGCAGACCTCTTTACCTTCAAACTCTGTGTGCTAGCAATCGATTGGGCGAGGAAGTTCACTGGCAATTCCAGGTCTTGTGGACAGACTACAGGTTGTAGTATTTCCAACAGTGCAGTTTGCACGATCGTACACACCGAGCCACTTGACGCATACTGCGGCTTTCAAGCAACGCACTATCAATCCCAAGCGCGTTTGAGCGCACACACCATGACTGACCGATTATGGAAGTTCTCTGTGGGCTTCCCGTTCGACACGGGAGACTTGAAACGCATAACATTAACTTGCCTGCGCCAAAAAAACAAACAAAAAACGACTGGAAACTTATGTATTACTTTGGCTCGGTGAAGACGTCAGTCTGTACTACGGCGATTCTACAGCGGGCTACGGAGAACAAGGATTCCACCTAACACATACTATGGCTTCCAAGCAACACTTTAGCAATCCCAAGCGCGTTTGGCGCACCCACTAGGACCGCGAGTTGGGTTGTATCGAAGTTTTCGTTCGATACGGGAGTGGGAACTGGTATAGGAGTTGTTTTTTTCTCTTTTTCCCGCACGTAAATTCATGCCTTTCAAGGTTGGAGTTATGGATTACTGGTGCGGGGAAAGCTGGTTAAGTATTTCCGTCGCCGAGGAGGATACTTAACAAAAACGCGTGGAAAAGGATCAAATTTGAAGTGTTGATGTAACTACAGTCTACAGGTTGTATTTCCCAACTTGACCAGTGCAGTGTGAGGTATTACAGCAAGTAGACAAGGATATCGAGCCTGAGAGAGAGAAGGAATGGAAAGGCCAGACAGGTCCCCCGCCTCGCTGCCTCGCGAGGAAGAGAAAATGAAGGCGAGCTGGATCAGCCGCCGGTGCGTTATGATCAGCACCCGCGAGGCACGGAACCACAGACGTGGTCATCGCCTCAAACCCGCGATGTATGTTCGGCGTCATGGGTCAAATCTCTATGAGGAGAGGCGACAGTACAGCCAGAGGCAGGGGGGAAGCACGCTCGCGCTGCACCACGAGTTGTGCCTCAAGCAAGCCTGAGTCTGGTGTCGCTGTCGCGTCAACTGCAGTGACTTGACGCAATGACACGGAGCCAATCCGACATCAGCAGACGGCGATCCCCTCGTCATTCACATCTCAGGGGCTGGCCAAAAAAAACGGAAACTTTGGGATAGAGCAGAACGTGTGTCTGTGGAAATGAAGATCGATATCCGTGGATGTGAGGAAAGGGGACTGACTGTCGTTGTAGCAATCTTGCCGAGGTCGAGTTGCGTCTGCGTCTGTTGCGCGGAGAGTTGTGTTTGTTGGATGGCGATATGTGTTTGTTGCAATGCGATTTTCGTCTGTTGTACTTCAACCCTTAGAGCGGACGCGGCCTGCAACAACGTCAAGCTCTATCAGATCATACACGAGCGACATACCACAAGGTCGCGATACGCGTCGTCGAGGTGCGCCTTGATGCCTGCCAACGTACGCTCGTTGCGGTTGAGACGTACGATGCGCGAGACGGAGCTGGCGCGCACGATGGGCTCCAAACGGTGGCGTATCTCTGCGAGTAGTCTGGAGAGGCGGAATAAGCTGCGAAGGCAATGTGGTCAACACAACGCACAGGGTGAAGCGCTCGATGCTCTTCAGCATGGCTGGGGAGATTGCGGTGGGATCAGGGACTGCCTCGGCAACAACGTCAAGGATCTTTTTCGTGCGCAATGCAATATCGCGCGCGTCGGATTTGGAATGTTTGGCACGCTGCGGACAAGCACGTCAATGGCGTTTACGATGCGTGAGTATGATATACGCACCTCGGCTATGTTGCAGAGCACCACAACTCCCCCAACGGCACTCTTGAGCGGCGGGAAAGCGTCGGAGGACTCTCTGAGTGCGGTGAGAGAAGTCCAGAGTATATCTGGGAGGGCGCCCGAGGTATAGAGGCCCAAGCTGGACAAAAGTATTTTGCATACTTTTGTACCAAGACTCGGTAAGAATTGGCAAGAATGGCCAAGTCTTGCCAAGTCTCGGAGAATGGTCAAGATCTCTGCAAAAAGCTGTTGGCGCGTCGAGATCTCGACTGCAAGAGCATTAACCGAGATCTCGGTTAGCGTGAACAGCTGATGAATTGCAGACAAATTCAAGTTGGGCGTTCAATGCTGCTTGAATTAGCACTAGATCAGGGAGGTTTTGGGTAAGTAAGAGATTTGATAGCTGAAGAGGTTTGGATTCCACATAAATTCCTTGATGGATAGTGCTCACCGTCGAGATCTCGGAGTCAAAGGTCCCATAACAGTCGACATCTTGGTTTACTGTGAAGCTCACTTACCGAGATCTCGACGTCCAATGGATCACGGTCAGTCGAGATCTCGGTGCGAAGGCACCTTGCTACCGAGATCTTGATTCACGCATTACACCTTTTGTCCACTCTCCCATCACTACCCAGATCTTGAGGTTGGACAAAAGTCGAGATCTCGATTGAGCATCACAGTCATACCCAGATCTCGGCAGGAAGTTGCAAGAGCATCGAGATCTGGGTCAATCTTGATGATTCTCTATAGATCTCGACATGCAGGGTACTTTCCTCCAGTTTGGGCCACTGTACCGAGGGCTCAGTCTTGCCCGCGAGGGGAAGGGAAACCGCCCCGCCATGTAGAAGGCGACGAATGCAGGACAGTCTTATAAGGCGGAGGAGGGCTGTGGCGTACGGCAGTGCATGTCCACGCGCAGGACGTGAACAGCTCTATATTTACCGGGATATACACTGATATACAGCACATGCAGCTTTGGACGGCCCCCAATCACTGATTCGCGAACGTGGAGACACGATGCGGCTGTAGAGTGGCTGTTAGCCATAGACCATGGGAACGGCCAAAGATAAATGCGAGGTGTGCTCTCTCCATCTGCCTTCCTCTCCGAGCCCAAACAGAGCATCAACACTGTCCGCACGCAGTACAGCAGGAGCATGGTCAGGAACAAGGCTGTCAGCGCGTGCGGAAGGTCCTCGACAGAGCCCCGAGGAAAGCCAGTGAGGAGGACGGCGAGCATGATGCGTCGGGCGTGTTTGGTGCGTCTTCGGGAGCGCCTCCGGTGGGAGTTGAAGGCTAGAATGCTCGTGAGCCTAGCAGAATACAGAGGAAGGCGTTGTAACGCATCCGCTGGCTGCGCTTTGGGAGTCCTTCGATACTTATAATTATAAGAGGGTGGCTATCAGCATCTCGACAGATCTGTGTCCAGTGAGTGGACCCGCACGGCGATCGATCTGAGGAACGGAGGAAGGAGAGATGCGGATGCAGACCGGAGATGGATCAAGATGTGATGCCCACGTGGCTACAAACAAGCTAAGGTTATTGCCAAACACCGGCTGATCCCGGCCCGCACTCCGGACCCACTAGAATGCACCGTTGTGCGGACACATGAACTCGATCGCGGCCTTCGGTTTCACTATCAATCCCAAGTGCGTTTGAGCGCACCCACGAGAACTAAGTTGAAGGCTCAGGCTGTCGAAAGCTCTCTCATCAGGAAAACCGGGATTTCATAATCTGTTGCTAATTAGCCAAAATCCTAAACTTGGGCTAATCCTTGCTAATCCCGGACAATGCTGATAATCCGTGTGAATTATCAGTGAATTAGGTGCCAAAATGGTATGATCCCAGCAACAGTCCATACTAGGTACTAGAGGCTGCATGAGACTAATGAAGTCAAGGAGCATCTCAATGGGACACCCGAGTTGACTTAATTTGCCAGTCGACTGCGTGTGAAACTCGTTGCAAGAAACTCTAAAGTCCCGCATCACAGTTCTGTCATCAACCATGTGTCATTCGGTCCCGGTTCCGGCGCATCAGTCAATCGAGTCACCGGGCGTGTGACCGGCCTGAAAATTTCTCTTCTGCTCTCCCATGTCCCCCCAAGCCTCAGTCCCCCGCCAGCCTTCATCGCCGTCGCCGTCGTCCCAGCTCTCCAAGCCATTCTCAAGGCATACAAGCTCCCATATTCAAGTCGACGCCCCAAGCTGCCGCCCATTCAAAGCCGCCGCCGTCGATGCCCAAAGCCGCCGTCGATGCCGCAAGCCGCCCAAGCCTTCGTCAACGCTCTCAAGGTTGGATCAACACCCCTCCAAGACCCCCCCCCCCCCCCATCGACAAACCTCAAGCTCTCACTCATCCAAGACCGGCGTCATGCTCGTCACTCCCGGTAGTCGTTTTGAGCCCTCGTATACCGGGCTCAGTTCCGCCTCTTGCTGGTACGTACTCACTTATCTCTGCTTTCTCGCTCATGACTGACAATGTGCTAGCTCTGCAGGTTCCCGTTCCCCGCCGTCATTTGCGGCTGCCAGACATCAAGTCCGTCGTTCGAGTGCGTGCCATCCGTCTCCACCTCTTCTCGACCCTCATTTGATGATTCTTGGCAGACCACCGCCGGTAACAACTCGGCCCTCCGCGCCCTCACCTCCAAGCCGTGGCCCCTCATCCTTTGATCTGCGCTTGTCCGCAGTGCATGCGTTGGTACGTCTGTTGACTAATTCTCTCTCTTCTTACTCACTGAGTGACTGCAGCATCTTCCAGGTTGTTTAGGTGATTAGCTAGATTGCATAGATAGTCCCATGTCTATGTAGCTTGTTTGAATGCATTCTGTTCCCCGTCTTTTGATATGGCCTGGAATCTAAGCACCTAAACTGACTGGACAGTCTGCCATAATGCACGATAAAACTGGGATAAAGCTCACTAAAGCTTCCTAGTTCATCATCATTAGAAGGGGGGGTAGCTAATCCTACATTCTCAAATTCCTACACTTGGTGCTAATTAGCGACAATTATGAACGATTATTAAGAATTATGGGATTCCAGTTTTCCTGATGCTGTGGGCTTCCCGTTCGAGTAGCGATTTGTTTTCGGCGCAGGTGAATCATGCTTTTCAAGGCTGGATTGGCCCGGACAGTTCCCCATTCCCGACCGAGTTCCTCTTCCCCGGGCCGACGTTGGGTCTAGGCTGCACAGAGGCTTGTGCATAATACGGCTTGCAAGCGATATACTATCAATCCCAGGCGCGTTCTGAGCGCACCCACTAGGACTCAGGTGGGTCATCTAGACGTTTCTGTGGGCTTCCCGTTCAAGACGGGACTCGGAACTGGAATGGGTGAACGGGGGTTGCTTTTTTTTTTTTGACACAGGCGAATCATGCTTTTTAACGCTGGAAACTTATGGATCACTTTGGCTGGGTGAAGACGTCGGTTGAGCAAGGATTCAATTCACTTCAGTCTAAATATCGCACAGTACACCTTCGTTCTTCACATGCCGTGCCCCACAAAGCTCTGCATAATCATCGGCAACCCAAGCCCCAACGCAGTGATCCACCACGCCCTAAACAAAACCCGCCACCCTTCCTCATTCACAACACACCGCGCACAGTCGACCAACCCAGTATACGGCACCTCTTCTGTTCGGAAGCCCAGCACCTCGTCCTCGGGCAACACCGCTTCCGCCAAGGCAGGCTCGACCTCGCCCTGGCGCTGTAGCGTGAGCTTGGTGTGCATTACGTGCAGCGGGGTGAGCAGGGCCGATGTCAAGAGGATCATCGGCAGCGCGACGCCGAGGAGCGGGGCGTTCCAGAAGACGCGCGGGAGATGGACGAGAGCGAGGCCCCAGAGGAGGTTGATGGTCGGGAGAATGACGGCGGGAAGGAAGGCAGAGAGAGCGACGCCTGGCGCGAGGTAGAGGCGCAATGGGTATGCGCGTTCGGTGGGTGAGAGAAGGGTGTTAAGAGCAACACTGGGTGCGAAAGACGAGAGCGTGTGTGGGGTGGTTATTGCGCGGGTTTGATGAGGATTTCGATGGGGATGAGGAGCATCGTTGGGAGGATTGAGAATGCGTAGGAGATTACTGTGAAGAATGAGCAACGAGTGCTGGAACGGTAGGAGAACTCACAAGATGACAGCCAGGCAGCGGTGGGAGGGATATACACTCGTCCATTGGGCAACATCTTATGCCCCGCGGCGAGCAGCGCGAACGCAGGTGCGATTGCGACCATGGCGATCAGCGTCGAGACAAGCGATGGCACTACGCGTCGTCAGCAAAAGGAAGCCATATGGATGGAAGACAACGCACTGATGCCCTTGTACAGTCCCCTCCAGCCCTCAATCCTATGCACTCGCTTCATCATACCCCACGTTACCGCTCTCCGTCGTGCCGGTGGTCTCCCCACCGTCCAGCCGTACACTCCCTTGCTTCGGCGTGTAGTTTCCCCAGTTAGCGCACCAGCGTCCCTATGAAGGGCATGGTGATCCCGAAGATAATCGCAGTCGGGCTGTGGATCGTCAGTTCAGGCACGCGAGAGGAAGGAGAGAGGAAGAGACGCACAGGATCACAGCAGACAACGCGAAAAGCCACGCGAGAGGGGAGAGTAGGTCCAGCATGGTTGTAGTGAGAGGAAGGAAGAAGACGTGGCTTAGGGTGCAGTGTTTGGGCCTGGTTTGCAAACCGGTTTGTAAACCGGTGTTTGTAAACCCGGTTTTTGGCCTCTCAGGGAATGAAAACTGAATACAAACAGCGTGACACTCCGTGACATTGGGCAAACCGGTGCAAATATGTATTGTTTGAGGCCATTTTCAAGGTGCACACACCCATACCCTCACATACATGCATTCAAAGTGTATCCTGAGCTTGTGCACCACAGGGAGAAAAAAAATCATTTGAGAATGGCTGGGAGCCGAAAATCACGTGTCTATATTGATGCGATCAAAAACCGGTTTACAAACAGGTTTTGGGCCCCAAAAAAATGTAAACAGTTTTTTGGCCTCAAAATAAATAAACACTGCACCCTAACGTGGCTGATAGATGCGCTGGATTATATGAGTCCGTTAGGCGCCGCGCCGCGGCCGAGGTAGTGCTTGTTAACGTTGGCGGTGCTGCGGGACGACAACAGTTGGTCTTACTGGAACAGCAGCTGGTGAATCCTCTTCGCGAGAGGCGGAAGGCGGGAGGGCAGTGAGTAAGCAGTGATGGACATGTCACGCTGATGACACGCTTGCTTCCCGCCATGATCCATCACCTTCGCAGTTCTCAAACGCCGTTGCAGGAATAGCCAGTGAAAGGCGATGGTCCTCTCGCCTCATCGTCGATTGTATTCGGCCTCGGAGGCCCAGATTCTCGAGTCCGCAGAACGTTCCTTGCAGTCTGACTGTCTACGGACTCTACAGCTCACTGGCAAGCGGACTGTCCCCTTGTCGCTGAAGAGACGCACCGGTTATAACCACCTCTTCGAAGTTCTCCCGAGGTATGCGTTTGCTTTTGCGGAGAGATTCGGATTGCATTCTCCGCCAATCTATGTAATACCGCGCCTCCGTACGTCTCATCATGAATCGCCCATTTCTCACACTAACGAACGAAAACGCAGACTGAAGGAGAATGCCATCCCCTGTAAGCGACCCTCCCGACCTCCGCTGGCTTCACCGTCGCGCAAACTGGACTCTCCAGCGTCAGGCCTGCCATCCAGCAAATCCTCGACGCGGTGCTCGTCAACGACCCGGCCCCCCGCTGCGACCAGACTCGAGGTGATGGGAGGATTAGGCGCTGCGTCGACGGCGCGTTGCAGAAGCTGTAGGATAGCGTGGACGTAGATGTGGCTGGACTCGAGTAGCAATGGCGCTGAATGTGGGTGGTAGCGGTGCGTGTTTTTGTCCTCTTTCCGTTGCCCCGATCTTTCGTGCCTCCAGGAACACGATCAACGGACCACGGAGTGTCCTATGTGGGCAAACCCTCATCACTGTGCGACCGTACGGCCCGCCTCAACTCGGTCGGGGATGATAACCATTTCTGTCCTCCCGTCGCCAAGTACTAATTTAAAATTCATTCTTGATCTTGCCTTCCGCAAGACGCGCAAGTAGGATGTCAACGAGCTTGCCATCTTGTCTGCACCGCTCAGCTCCCATTCGCCTTCCTTTCGCTCTCCTTCCTTCTCGCTAACGAGTTTCGAACTTCACGCCGTCTCCTCTTCGACGAGATTCGTACCTTCGAGTTCACGAGCTACGTTCTATCAGCTTTTCGATAAACTTCGATTGAGACGACGCACGCAGGGTATCCATTACAGCGATATATGATATCTCTCCTTGGTGTGTTTGGTCTCAACTGTTTCTTGCCGACCTGACGAAGCGGCGGGGGACATCCACTCGAGCCATATTCCTCCCCGTGCGCAGTTCCGCTGCAACTCGATAGAGGCGACTCGTCGGGTCGCGAGTGCGTGCTTATCTACCTTGTCGATCGTTTTCCGCCTGACTTTCAGTGTTAGTGTCGCTTAACTGGACGCGCGCGTTCCAAGCAAGTTCCGAGTAGAGGTACGAGTTCTCGCAGTGTAACTCAGAAGCTCACCAAGTCCTAGCGTCCGCAGACTTTACGCACCGCTCTCCAAGGTAAAGTTGCCCTTGTCCTTGGAATCCGGCGCTTAATGACATCGATTCAGTCCGATCCCCTGGGCTTGATCGCAATCCCCGAGCTGAGTCTCTCCGTTCTACGTATCTGTAGACCATTTTGATTTGAACTGAATGTGCACGATATATAGTCAGACTGAATGGAATCGTGAATTTCCGCCGTGTCGCAGCGTCGAGGATGTAAATTATTTGCTTGCAGCACACCTCGACCTGAGCGAATGTGTTACGAGTTATGTCCAGTAGATCGTAGTACAATACAGCGTGTAGCTTGGGTAGGTAGTAGGCGTAGGTGTGTAGGCTCATGCAGTACAATCTAGATTGCAAGAAAACATCGTCCACTCACTCGAGTCCATGGATTCTTTCTCCACTCCACCCACTCGCTGCCCCACAGACTCAATTGGTAACATTACGCTCATGCCCCACCTCGCTCGCATCGTCGCCCGGGATCTCGTCAAGCTACACCATCATCATCAGATACGACTGCAGACGACGGAAAGAAAACGAAAAGGAAACGCACCACATCCAAATCCCGCAAACACTCGCCCAGCACCTCCACTGCCCTCAACAAATCCGTCTCCTCGATGACCAACGGCGGGGCGAAGCGAATGCTATCGTTACTGAGCAGTGAGCAATAGTCCAAGCGGGACGAAAGAACGCACATATTCACATGTGCCGGCTTGCCCAACACCCCGCGCGCCTTCAAGAACAGACACAGCTGCGACGCCGTGCGTCCCTTG
>JARIHP010000193.1:0-41165 GCA_029282125.1 Mycena amicta | reverse complement strand
TCCGCCAGCAGTCTACCGGGACCCGCTAGCAGCCCGCACCCTGCCCGCTACCCACCCTTGCGCTATTACAGCCCGCTAGCACCCACACTGGCGCTTACAAGGCGCGCCGCACTACACCTGCCCGCTTGCCCGCCTGCCATTGCAGGGCTTTGCTTGCGACTCGGACGCGGCATCGTGACCGTTAGTCTATCGGTGCTCACCTGGGCACTGTGGGCAGTAGATCCCTTCAATGACCGCTTGACCGACCGCAGAATTTCTGCGTTGATGCCGAGGATTATGTCATCGGAGTTTGATTTTATACCTCCGGCCGCTCCTGCCGTTACGCATCAAATAGATAATTTTCATTTTGCTCACCCCCAGATTTTTTGTAGGGAATATATCAGGCCTGAAGCGAATCTAACTGGCCTAAAGCCGTCTCTGGCCATCTAAAATCTTCAAATAGAAGCTTGTGGGGCCCACAAGTATCTCCGCTTCTTGCACTCAATACACAGCCCGGTGTTTAGTTCAGCGCATAGATTATTGCTGCATGTTTCTCCCCGACCACATATCCTCCTATACTGCCCATCTCGGCGTCTCCGTGCGCCATTAGCGCCCACTGCGCCGGCCATCAACTCAGCCTAAACGTCCATATTATGTTGTTTTCAACCGCTTTCACAGCAGGCTTCGAGCTCAAGGTTCATGAAAGGCCCTCGGAAACCTATATATCTATCACAGATTAAGTTCTTGAACTCTTTAAACATGCTCATTACTCTTGGCCAACCTTCAAGTTCTTCCCATACACGAAATCATGACTGGGCTCCAAATCAACATCCACCAAAGTCTATATCTTGCCTTCCACTTCAGAAACATACATAAAATTTGGCATCCTGAGAATCGTCTCGATCCCCTCTATACAAATATCTAATATTTGGACGCTACATTCGTGTTTTACGTGCCCCAGAGCCCCAAGAGTGCGTGTTCTCAAATATCAAATTGATCGTCAAGTCAAGAGGGTTGCACAAATGCAAAGCTATACAGAAACACTGACTGTTGATGTTTTTATTTTGTTTAGATTTGATGTTCTTGGCTCAAACGAAGGCCTACATTCGTCCGGGTATGTGTCCAAATCCGGTAATGCCGCCGTCGGCTACGGATCTCCGTTCTTCCCACACAGCCATTCTGCGTCTTCCCACCACAACGACGCCAGCGCCAGCGCCAGCGCCGAAGCTCTTCTGCTCCGAGTCTTGCCCGGATTTACACTGAGCTCACATCGGCTACACCACCCTTCAAGTTCCCGCTCGGTTCCCGTACCGCTCTCCCGCTCCGAATCCCAGTCGAATGGCCAGAGAATGGCTTTGCAGAGGGCTGAATTCGGGATGGACGGACCACGAAGGTACTTGGTCACCAAGTACCTTCTGGTGTCTACACCGCTGGGTGAGTAATTAGTCCTGTTGCCGTGTAGCGAGGTCATCATGCAGTAGTCACTCCCCGGCAGCCGCTACCCTAGCGGCTTTTCGCAGCCGATGGAATTACCGTGGACCCCGGGTGACGGAGCAGTGGAGCAAAGGGCTGGACGTGGGTGTGTACGCATCAACGGCTGCATCCATTCTGACTGAGGCTTTTGACAAACTTGAAGGACCTGCATCATGTAGCCCACATCGTGACGACTGCAGCTCGACCCCATGCCTCTTCCTTGTGCCTCCATTGAGGGCCCGTTGCCATGGCTAGCTTCTATTCGACTGCCATAATGCCGCCGCTGCTGTAATCGCGCGCCGCATTCCTGTATCGCTCTCACTATACTGGGGCTCACGGCGCAGGAGTCGACACAGAAGGTCGAAGCGAGGCAGCCGGCGTACCGTACCTCAACGCGGCAAACGGATATAAGATGAACGTGGGTGGACACTGGCTGGCCGGTGCGTATCCCTAGCCCACTTTCGAAGCATTCTGAACCCCCATCGGTACAGACACCACCTGTCGTCTGCTACATCACCCTGTCCATACCATCCCTGTCAGAGCTGGGGCGAGTCGGCCAGGGCGGGGAGTCGGGGCTTGGGGCAGGCCGCAGTAGGCGGACGGGGAGGGCGAGCGTAGGCGGAGCCACCTCCGCTGCCGAGCCAGAGGCGGGAAGAGCGAGTCGCTGAGTCGAGGGAGCAACGGACAAGGGTTAATAGAAGTGTTCCAGAGCATTGGTATTGACGTTTAGCGTAGGTGGGATGCTTGGTGCGAATCGCGGCCAAAAGTGTCGAGAGAGCCGCCCACGCCGGGCTCGGAAAGATTTGTGTGCGTGGAGAATACCAATTACCCTTCTATAACGCACCTCTATCGTATCAATGTTCGGATCATAGCCTTTTCGAGCCTCACTTTAGCCCTTTCGAGTCTCGCTCCAGCCTTTTCGAGTGGTTTCAGCACACGTTCGCGCCTCAAGCCGAGCGGCATGCAAGCCGAGCTGTCATGACGCGAATATGGCGCAACCATGACGAATCATGACGAAACTTGCCAATTCGGGCCCGTTACTGCCGCCCTCACTCCGCCCTTCTTCCTGCCACCATCTTGGCCTCATTCTTCTCGCAGCGTCCTCAAGCTCAAGCACCTCTCGCCTCTCGCCTCTCGCCTTGCGAGTCCGCAACTCGCAACGGTGCTCCGACTCATCTCTCTTCAAGAAACTCGCTTTCCAAATGCCCTCAACGTCTCGAAGGCCTGCACGCTCATGTCGAGGCCTGTTAGTCGACTGATATCTTTGCGTGTCGACGCCTATTCTCGATGGAAGGGCTGTGCTGACCTGGGCTCGCGATGGAGGATGGACCTCGGAGGACGCGGGTATTGGTGTCGCAACCAAGGTATGTCTGCTACACTTGCACGCCATCGAGACACACTTACCCAGATGCCAGATTCACTTCCGACGCCTCTCCACTGCACTCACCCCCTCCGACCTTCTCATGTGAAATGTATGCCCACCGGGCTGGGCTGGGCTGAGCTGCTCCGAAGTCCGCGACATACAGCGACAGCGCTGTCATCATCGACGTAAGCCGCATCGCAGTCCATTTCACTCGACGCCGTCTTGGTCAACTGGCCGTACATGGGAACTCCGGATGAGCAAGGCGTGTGCATCGACGGTGTCGATTGGACGCAGCGGAGGCCCGTATTAATGCATACTCGGTAACATTTGTATTCTTGGTACCGCATGCTATGCATCCTATCTATTCACCACTGTGAAGCTCGAAGTCCACCTCAGTCCGAGTCTTTCCACTACCTCGCTCCGATCCTCACCGATCAATGCCTGATTTTAGCTCACTCACGCCACCGTGACGCCGACACGAACAAACACAACTTAACCCTCAGCCGCCACGTCGGACAACTCGCAGTCAGTTTGAACTTGCGGTGAGTCTGTGAACCTTTACATATCTTACATCTTCCGTCGGTGGAATGCCTTTCGAACCATGTGCAAGCGAGCTCGACGACTCGAGTCCTCACACTTGGAGCACCAATATCTGCCGGTAACTGTCTGCAACGTGAAGATATTCTCGCCAGGGTCGCCGTTGTAAGAGACGGAAAAAGAGCACGAGGGCTGAGAGAGGATCAATGGATGCATAGTGTGTATTCGCTCGCTGTAATCAGCGCGCGCGCTGGCATTTTGTTGCTCCGATAGATTCCTTGACTTCCAAGGTTCCCTTTCCATACCATTCGCGTTAGGATTCAAAGAACCGGCGACCACCCACCAGGACCTTGGCTCTTTTGGTGCTGCATGTACTCGAGGGGGGTGTTTTTTTTTGACAGTCCGGCACAGATCTCAGCGTTCACTTTCACCGTGTCTCGCTCGAAATATCAACAGATGGCGACAAGCAAAGGTGCACAATGACAGTCTTGCTACCAAAACGAAAGGCGACTCGGACCAAAGGGCAGACAGAACTCAGTTACGTCACAATTCATCTCTGCGGTCCGACTCACCGAAAGTCAGTTATATTCGCCCAACGCTGACGCTTTGCGGCAACACTCTGTTGGTGCTCCCAATCCAATTTTACACTTCGCGCTGACCGTTAATATTGCTAGCTGGACCAAGCTTTGCGAATGGAACTCTGGACGACTTGAGGCAAGCCTCCGGCAGTTTTGCTATCTTTTCTATTATCTCAATGCTCACCCATGCAATAGACATACCATTCATTACTTCACATTCCATTGCCACGTTAGTTTGATGTCCGCCAGGTATCTCATGGTGTTTATGGACTCTTTTCTACGACTAACCACGCGAGAGAAACAGTTGTGGAAATAAATATACCCCAGGCAGATTCGCGATCGGAGCCTGCAAGCTCTGAGGTGGTCCACATCTGGATAAGCAATCGACCGGAGTCTGCATCTAAAGGGGGAGCGGAGCGACCCCCTGCCTTGTAGTATTCTAACACCTGCCGCTACACATTCTCAAAAAATGAAGTGATTCGGAGAAGATTTTGTCCCCATCGTGAGGGACGACGACAAACGGTATCTGCTCGTTGTAGGCTGTGGTTTGATCACTGTCGCGCGCGATGTATCAAGAAACACATGTTCTCGGGCAGGCCTGCTGGTGCAGCCACCGCAAGCGCAAACGCGAGAGAGGGTGATGCATCAAATCACATCTCTCATTAGAGCACATGAAGGATAACGGTCCTTCTCTCATCAGAGCATCTTATGCATCACTTCCCCGGGTTGGGGTGGTGTCGAGTCGTCCAGAACACGGTCAGGTGATGTATCCGTGCATGGCCGAGAAGACCGCGATGAGCGCGTAGAGCTAAAACGGTGGGGAATGATGATGTGAAACACAGTCAGTGTGAAAACGGATGAGTTGAGAGGATAGATGAGAAGGAGAAAAACTCGGTGGCTGTTAACGCCCGAATAGGATCAGCGTCGAAACACTCTTGAGGGTAGAATCGACGAAGGGACCAAAGGGTACTTCCACATCGCAATCGGCTGCTCCTCCATCCGCAAACAGGGCCGGGTCAGGGACCCGTGTTCTGCGTCTTCTGGGTCATTCTGGCTGCTCCGCGCGCCATCGCCATCCGCCATTCCGAATCGCCGTAGCACCGCTGGCCGTGCTGCTGCCGTTAACTGGCGCGTGGGTTATCGGACGAAGAAGAGCAGTGGAGCAGTGGAGCAGCTTGGGAATAAGCGAATGTGCGGGATGCGGGCCTCGAAGCTGCCTGAGGGAAGGTGGAACACATTCTTCTGTGGTGCGTAGTACTCCGGCGCTCCCGTGCCCTGAAATGCCAGCCCGCTTCAACACGCTGCCTTCTGAGCCCGCATGCTCCATGTTCCGGATCGACTGCTGCGCGAGCGGCGCTTGCCGCTGCTCTCGTCCCATTCGCAGATTGAATGGTCCCGGGTATCCAGCGACTGGAAGGACCGGACTCACGATGCGGTGGTCGCCGGTCGTGGTACGTCGGGTGATTCTCGAAGCTACCCTGACGAGCAGTGGAGCTGGGATTGACACGGTGAGTGCTCGCGCAATGCCGCCACAATGTGCCTAATACAACCTCTAGC
The DNA here is from genome assembly GCA_029282125.1 of Mycena amicta. Lineage (NCBI taxonomy): Eukaryota > Fungi > Basidiomycota > Agaricomycetes > Agaricales > Mycenaceae > Mycena > Mycena amicta. The sequence goes on along the minus strand of JARIHP010000193.1, from coordinate 35,678 downwards.
CATCCATAACTCCGCTCGGCTGGTGACCCCGACGTCCGACACAGTAACCAATCATGCTAGCAACTGCTGAGCGCGCTTTTACCATTGTCCTCCCTAAGGCTCCCTTCCGACGCCCCCGCGCTGTCCTCTCCTTCAACGCTCACTACCACCTGCACTGGGCACCGAAACAAACCGGCCTAAGATCAAGGAGGACATAGAGGCACATCGGTACGATGACGGCCAGGGTTGTCAGCGCACGAGCCGAACACGCGCGGTACACGGCAGTGGCAGAATCACATAGGTTTCCTGGACGATCATAAGCGCCATTTGCTTCGTTACCTTGCTATGCTTCATGTACACCTGTGCCGCTATATACCCTCAAAATTTTAAATCCATTGCTCATACTTTCGTGCTCATCGTCTCTGACGATGTTGAGACACGCTTCTTCGTCGTGACAGGCGTCTGACACACTGTCATACCACCGCATGCTCAGGGAGAGAGCTCAAGGCTAAGCTAGAGACAAATGATGCATGAAAATGCACTTCTCATTAGCGCAAACGTATGATCACGGTACGTCTCTCATGACCGCAAGTGATTGATCATTTCCCCAGGATAGGGTGATTCCGCCTACCCCAGCGCCAGCGCCACCAAGCCCTCAGCCCACAATCACCCATGCAAATCCAACTCGAAGAACTACATCCTCTGCCTCCGGCGCCGCCGGGTACAGCGCAGAAACAACACCTCGCGTGCTTGTTTTGTAGGGAACACAAGATCGCGTGTAAGCGGCCGGCTTGGAGCGAGACGTGCGAGCGGTGTTTGAGGAGGGGGATGGTGTGTACGTACCCGAAGGAGTCGAGGAGGGGGAAGGGGGCTGTGAGTGCGAGTGCGAGTGCGAGTGCGAGTGCGAGTGTGGGACAGAGGGTACAAGATGGCTCGGGGTGACAGAGTGAACGGGATTGATTGTGGACTCGGACTTGAAGCAGGTTTTAATTAGGAGACTTCACTTTTTGGCTAACCCTAGTCTCATCCGCGGACCGGCATGTGCGCGCGCTTCGGGCTCAGGAGGATCGACATCATGGTACTTAATAGTAGTACCAGTGAACTTGCAGTGCACTGGGGAAGACGAAGGAAGAGATGTCTGCTGAAGGGAAGCGCGTTTGACATGCGCAGCACGTTAAATAAGGTCGAGAACGCGTGTCGCGCGGTGTTTCAGTTCGCGATCAGGTGACCTGAAACACGCCGGGCTTGGCGCGTCATTGGGAGCCCAAAGCTATCTAGGAATGAAAGATATCCATCGGCGTTGAGTTGGGTGAGTTTCCGATGTAATTGGACGCTTGGATACCTTGGCTTGCCATCACGACAAAATGGCTTGTGATGGCTTGCCGGATCAAAGCCAGCCGAAGAAAATTAAACAGTGAATATCTGCTGAAGACCTCATAGCTGTCTAAAACACCCCCAAAACCACTTAAACCCACTGTAGAACTTTTCCTCATGTATTTTTGCGCTTAGTAGTGACATGATGTCAGTCACGCTTTTGTCACACTCAGATAGACGCTGTCTGAAGATAAAGCACTTGGCGGGTAGATGGAAGAATATGAAGCCTACACTGTAATAGGACTGCAAAACAATCTTATTCATTTATTTGATGTGGGCGTTGGCTGGGCTCGAACGTGCACGTGACCTTATCTTATCTGATCGTGGGAAATCACTACCCGATATAGTAAGCAGGGGGGGGGGGGGTCCCCGGGGGGGCGGAAAAAAAACTTTCCGACCCTATATCAACGGCCAGATGCGGTCATTGTTCAGTCGCTGCCGCAGAACCAGAAGACAAAGCCCTGAGCCCCACACCTGGCAGTGTCCCCAGTCCGAATAGAGCCCACGACGTGCCCGCAGTCTGACGACTGGTTCCTGAGTCTATACTCGTGATCATATCGCTGCGATATTGTCACACGGAGTGGGGAGCGGCTCACAGCGCTGGATTCCAGGTCGACAGACAGAATCTCCGACAGCGTGAATATTGATGGTGTCGGCGCTTGCGCAGCAGGATACAGATAGGTGTAGACCGGCAGACAGAGCCCAGTGACGTTGTCTTCTGTGTGAGCATTGACGACACTGATTGTGTTCGATACAGTACCGAGGACGAGAATTTTGATGGGCTAGACTATCGAAGAAGTGCTTGATGCCGATGAGAAACCGGCCCAGGCTGCTTGCTATGAGCTGGGATAGGTCGTCGCAAGGGTGCAGCCGGGCACCCCGCGGAAGATCTGGTACATCGTCATCCCCTCGCTTTTCGTCGACTGGGAAGGATAGAATGATGTGAAGGGACGAATGCATCAGGAGAATGACAAAAAGCCTTTTGGGCCTTTTTGGGCCTTTTGAAAGGACTAAAAGGCCATAAAAGGCCGCAAAAGGACCAAAAGGCCGAAAGCACTTTTGGGCCTTTCAAAAGTCAAGTCATCTCCTTCCAAAGGCCTTTTAGTCCTTTTGAAAGGCTAAAAGGACGGCAAAAGTCCAGAGTAAGGAGCTCAGAAGGATTCTTAAAAGGCATGTAAAAGCGACAAAGATTGCATATATTTACATATCTCGGGCATACTGGACATGGGTAGACATACGGATACCCCCAAACTCCCATCCGATACCTGCCCCTGCATCAGATTCCCCACTAAACGAACGGTCACCCGATGAGCTAGGACCCTCCACTGCTGCAAACGGCGCCACAACATCGCCGCCCAGTTGACGGCCGCTGCGGGGCATTAACGACGGAGGTCTCAGGACGATTGTCCGCAGGTAGGCGTGGGCCGTTGGTTGTTAGCGGCGGCGGCGGCGGACCGGCGATGGGCTTCAGCGGCGGCATGACAATTCGAGTCTGGATTGGGTGAGGAACGAGCAACAGGAAATAAGAGATGGAACGCACCGCGATGACCTTGACGTTCCATATGCGTCCGAGTCAGCGGCACAGGCCGCGGGCCACAACGGCGGCAAAGAGAGGCGGGAGATAGACGGGTCAGTGAGTATTTGCGGCGGTATATCTTGAAAGTGGCGTTGAGCTAACTTGAAGAGTCTTGATGCTCATCTTGAGAGTCTGTGCGTCGTTGAGGGGAGGAGTGCATGGCTCTTGCGGGTCTGGCATTGCAGAAGAAGGTGGAAATGGCCATAGCGTCGCAGGGGCAGCACGGGGAGTGTGGTTTGAGCGGGTATCGGCGTTGAGTGTGGCTTGAGGGTGTCGACAACGCTGAGGTCCGGGATTGAGTGTTGCGGCAGTGCGGTGGCGTTGTGCTCTGCGGGCAGAGCCGGGCTTGGGCTGGGCTAGCGGCAGGGATGGGAGAGTGAGACGAGGGCGAGGAGGGGCGAGGTGGTGGGAGAAGGCAACCACATGGCGCCATTTTGCGGCTGACGCACCCGCATCAGTGATCTGTCAATGGCGCAATCGCATGTGACCCGTGGACTTAGACGATTTTCGTCGAGTCCGCTTCGTGCACTGTGCAGGTTCCTCTCCTGCTGGCCCTTTAAAATCGTGATTTCTTAGCTGTCTGGCATCGCCAACTCAATTAGCATCATTGAAGCGATGCCCCCGCCCGCTATTCTCCTCGCTACTCGACGATCGTTCGCGGATATCAACGGCTACTCGACGATCCCTGGCGATTCTGAGCGCTCCGCCTAATGTTCGTGTACAGCCGGGTAGCAAGAATATTTTCTTTCCTCTGAGGCAGGGACATTCTTTTGTAAGTGCTTACGACCTTTCGGAAGGCCTTACGACCTTTCAGAAGTCCTTTTGAGTCCTTTTAGAAGTGCCACGAAAGGTCGAAAAGTCCCATAAGTACCTAAAGTGCTCGCAAAAGTACCTCAAAAACCTCAGAAGTTCCAAAGGCCTGATAAGTTCCCATAAAAGGTTTTGTCATTCTCCTGATGTGGAGGGAAGAAAATGATAAAGCTCAAGCGGATGTGCCTCAAGTAACATAACGTTGCGCGCTGAAACCTGACATGGAAGCAAGATTAGCGGTACTGCCATCGGAGTCCGAACCAGAGAGGAAATGATTGACCTGGAGAACGGCTCTGTCCCCTTGTCATCGGAAAGCGGATCGGCCGCACCTGAAAAGCTCCGTTAGTTAACTACCGGGAAGCCTCCCCACCTTCCACCTCCATGTCTACACCCAGCTTGGAGTCCTCCCAGCGCGCCGATCTGCTTTCCTCCTCCGCGCTCTTCCTTCTCGCGCTCCTTCCCCATCACCTCGGACGATTCGGCATCCTCGCTTGGGCCTCCGTCTCAATCCTCCGAGACATCGCGGCGCGCTTGTCACCCACCGGCACGATGAAGGTCCTCCTCTCCCTCATCGCCACCACTAATGAGGCCCTCGCCCGCGCCCAAGCAACTTGCCTTTACCAAATTATTCCCCTCATGGATGACCGCCGTCTGTCTCGCCGAGTACGTCATGCGAGCGCTTAATTTGCTGTCTCCGACTGATACTTCATTAGAGCGGAGAAACACGCGTCCAAGCTCAGATGCGAGCTCCTTATGCTCTCTCGTCACCCCTGGGGCGGGTATTTCGCTCGAACGTATCGCCTGTGGAAGAGCATCTCGCAATGCATTGAGGAGGTTGAGGATATCCACAACTCGATTCAAGTTGCGTTATTCAACTACGCTTGATCTCACCCCATGCTCACTTGAATTCCCAGTTCGCCTTGGAGGCAGAAAATCAGCGCAACCTAGACGCCGAAATCCAAGCCATGCAGCGCTCTGGATCGTGAACAATGGTGAGCCGCACCCCCTGCGCCATTGCAGGTTCAACACACTCACACTGGTCAGCGCCCACTCGTTTCGGCGTCGTCCTACGCTCCCGGAGCCTCCACCTCGATGCGAGTACTTCCCCATACTGCGTCTCTTCCTCGTTGTAACTCTCCATTCAGGGTATAATAATTGCTCTTGTTCCGCGATGTCAAATAGCTGTGTATTCCTGTTGTTTTCGGTCGCTTTGTAGAGTTTTGTATCGCTTTTCCGTTGAATATTTTCCCCCAGCTTCGAGCATGAGCTTCAGCGACAGTTGATCGATGGGTGAATTGCGATTGACGAGAGTGGCTCGTGCCAGCGTACGCCGAATGTGGAATACTAGCAATCACGATCTGCGAGTTATGTATCATATGATCCGTATACGGGTGGTCGATGCCTGAATGACCGTCCGAGTCGCCTCGGGGACATTCCTCTTCGGAGGGTTAGAATTTGACTACAGCGACTCAGCCCCAATCAGCACAAACAAAAGGCAGGACGCACCGGGTTACCGAAAACCAAGAAACGGTGACTTCAGTCCAGGTTGAAGGCGAGGCTGTTCCTCCTCGCTCCTCAAATATAGTCGACGCTTTCTGTATTGCCCCGGCGCACGGAAAAAACCTGCGTCGCTCGCTACTGCGCTAGTAAGTATCTGCGTTGGACTCTGCGGAAGCGCTCGACGTAGCAACCCGTCGGAGCCACGGGAGCATCTCGGTACAATCCCTGATTGAGTCATCGCAGCATTCGGGGTGGGGGTAGACGAACAGCTGCACCAGCGTCGTATAGTCGAATGGAGACACGTAGCCATAGGTGTATTCTGGATGGAGACATTAAGCTAGACGAGAGGGACGAGCGAGGAGGCACAGGGTCGGCAGAGCTTCGGACGGGAAGAGGGTGGTGTCCGAGTCGGCGTTGACGTACACGGGAAGGAAGGAACGACGATTTGAGCCACGAGGATTCGGACGAAGCGCAAGGAACTTGAAAGATATTACTCGAAGAAAAGGAGGGGCACAAGAGATACCATCCCAGTCGACGATTCCGATGAGAGGCCACGGAAACCCTCTCAGGTGTCGTCGCACGGATAGTATACCGCTGGGTTTTGACAACGTCTCAAGCCTCAAGTCCGTGGAGTGGGAGCTGCGTAGGGAATCGCCTGGAGCTAGGATCTTGCGCGATGAGAGTTTGAGACGAGAGAGTTGATCCGCTGTGACAATCATCGGCTTGTTTGGATGCCACCTCATCGCCAACACGTCTCGTCTGGCTCCCAGTCCGACGCCGCCACCCTGTCGGATTAGCCGCCCGCGCGCAGTGCTCAAATGCCTCAAGATGTTACCTCCGTCAATACCGACCTCTCCGCGGTGGATTCGCCTGACCGCCACGGTCACTCGCGATTTGGTTGCCCGCTCGTGCTCCACGGCCGCATCTGAGTTCGTTAGGCCGCTGAGAGGCCTGGGATGTTGCGTCCGTCTTCCCTCCAGACACCTCCTTTATTCTCATGTCTCACCGACAGCGCCGACGCTCTTTCCATAGTCCCTGCCCGAATCTCTTGAAAGACTTCGCGTACGTCTCGCCGTTCGTTTTGTTCTTGCCCGTGCTGACTTTCGTACCTTCCAGCCCGTCCATGATAGGCTATCCCGCATGTGTGCGCCCTCTCCAAGAGGTTGCGCTTCCCAGGACGGTTACGCTTTTCGAAAACCGTGTGCCGTGGCATTGACCACCATCGTCGCTCGATCCTCACAAACTGTCCGCCAGCCTATCTCTATTCGCAGCAGTATCGTTGAGCTGTGCTGCGAATGAAGGCTCGGGACAGTGGTTTGGTTCGCTCTAGCCGATGCGGAGGTGAGTAACCTTCCATACACATATCCATCGCTAAAAGCCGCTTACAGTCCCTAATCAACGCAACGCACGCACCTCACTGGCAGCGGCACCCAACCCAACCCTTCCCTCTCCACTGCCCGCGTCGGCCCTCTCACCCCTGCACTATCCTCCTCACCCTCTTGCTCTTCGCCAGCGCCGACCTCGTTACCGCCCTTCCAGCGTAGACGATGGTCTCGAGACACCGCCGCGTTTGCATCTATTGGCAGTCACAGAGAAACCCGTCGGCCGTGCGGAGACTCGATGGAGAAGGCGCACCATTGTGCCTATCGTGGCGTCTGTCGCAGGCTCGACTTCTGGTGACGACGGCGGGGGCGATGGGTCGATACGTCGCCGGACGAGGCTGCGTATACACCTGCCCGTTGGCCCTTCGCCTCTTCCACATATACCTCAACGACCCTCCGAGTCTCCTCGACGTACTCGAAACCCTCTCCCGAATCTATCCCCGGGTCCACCGCCAATTCCTTCCGTCTGCTCCCATTAGGTGGCTGTGCACATCGCGAATACACCTCACGACTTTGCGCCCTCCTCGTTCACGCTTGGTAGCGCCGACGATAACAGAGCGTCATGAGCTATGAGTGGGGCTCCTCGAGGACGGGTCGCTGGTGCCATTGACGAAGTGGCCGGGATCTCAGAGCGTCGAGGGCATTTCCCCCGCCATTTTGGCGCGTTTTGCGGGGGCACGGTGGCATCGCGGGAGGATCTTCTGTCGATGCAGAGGCGTTGTGAGGGTGTCTGCGAAGCACCTGGGACGGTTCTGCTGCTCGTGGGTGCGACTTTGGTTCTCCGGGGTAAACGACGACGAATATCAGGTCTTTGGTGCCGCCATATTCTCGTATCTCCCTCCATGGCGCAAACTATTGTCGCAAATAGCATGCCTGTACCCCCTCCCACCATACGCTTCATCCGCGTTCCTCCATCTCGTCTGATACTCCTTCGTCATCCATCGCCATGGCGCTGTCCTCATCCCGCCGACGCCAGCCGTTCCCCGATGCATCTTCACTTGATGTTTTGTGTTCGCCCATCCCAAACGCTGGGCACCATCGCGCGGAGGTCAAGCATGGATGGCGTGCTTTTGTTTGCGGAGATTGGGAAACGCCGGCGCGATGCGTACCTCCCAATACCGGCCCGTTTCGTCTCGCCTGTTTGCGCAGCGGCTGCTCGGCGCTCATCCACTCGTGGATCTCGGCATCGGACTCGAGTCGAATGCCGTGAAACGAGCTACGAACGGCGCGTCGTCTTCTCGCACCAGCCGCAGAGACTGAATTCTACACCCACTCACAAGGCTACCATCCATTCTCGCGTCCTCCTTGCGTTCGCTTCCACTACTCCTACTACGTACCCCGTCTCTGTCCAGCCTGTTGTCTGATGTGCTCGCCCCATGCCCAATTACTCGCTACCCTCCTCCGTCGTTATCACTATGCACGCACCTCGTTATCCTTGAACCTTCTCTGTATTGCGTCGGTGAAATATGATCTCAACTGCTGCATTTACTGACTGTCAGAAAAAAGGGCGGTCGGATCGGCAAGAGGCCGTGTCCGATTCGAACGCTTCGAACCAGAAGGAAAGGGAATACGGAGCTGTGTGAGCTTACGATGGCATGGCGCGAAGCGATGAACAGGAAATTGCTACCAGTGGCGGTGGAATTCTCAGCAGTGGGACCGCACAGATGTTTCGGCTGGAGAATGCTAACGAGGCAATTCATTGCATTCGGTAGATACTCCAGTTGTAGAAATACGCAAAGGTGGTGTGGATCGCCGATCGTTTGGTCAACCCGCCAGACTACCCCAGTATGGCGGCGCATCCTGCGACGGCTCAGGCTCCACCGGTTGGGCATCCGGAATGTCGACGATCCGCAGGATGTTTCGTTGTTGGCATTTATTTAGATCGCGACGAAATGCCTGCACAAGTGAGCAGGTCAACCCACACTCCCAAGCCACCACACCGACGCGATATCGCAGCTCCTGTGTGTCGGGATGGTCGTGCTTCATAAACGGCGCTGGACAGAGAGTCACCGTCCGAAGCTTCGGGAAGATTGCTGGGTTCGCGAAGCATGCATCGAGCTTCGCCCAAACCGCGGAGCGGTATGAGTCGAGGTCACTAGGCAGCATGCTGATTGGAACCGAGATCGTTTCGACGAGGTCAAATGAAGGGACAAGCATCAGGACGATGCTGCTGCTGGCGGCAACGGACGCCTCGGATAGGTTGAGCGAAATTACGAGATGTCGGAAGGGTTGTGAAAACGGCTGAGATCTGCGCACGAGCCATCGAAACCTGCATGAGTAAGGAACCGCCGGATGACTGGAATAGTTGAGAGAACTCACCTGGGTCGCCGGATAATTTTAATGTGTGAACAGTCTCTACAGCGCCACTGCGGAAGTAGGGGTTTATATCGTCCCACGAACACCACGTCTTGCCGAAATCAGAGAGGTCGACAGTCGTAATCTGGGTTGGGATGGGATCCAATGAAATGACCCAGTCGTGGAATATCGTATTCGAACAGCTGAGCGTGTGCAGACTGGGCGGAAGGGCGGTGGCTTTAGGTGCCGGCGTGCGGATGACATTGTTTGGTTCGCCAACAAGCCTTAGGACGGTGATAGAGGAGAAGGAGGAGATGAGGTCTATGAACGGACCGAGCGGAACGATCGACGAAGTGACTGTCAGAGTGAGTTCCTGGACGGCGGAAGCGAATTCGGAGGGGATATCAATGAGAGGGATGAGGAAATTTGGGAAGCAGTCGATGAAGAGGGATTTAGGACGGATGCCGTGGCGGTTGAGTGCGTAGATGACTTCGTACGGTGAGACGACTGGCTGCATAGCCGGGACCCTCCGAGTGGTCATCGTTAGCATCCCAGACCTGGGCAAGCGATACCCTCCGCGACACAATGGTTGAGGGTGGCGTGGGGATAAGAGATGATAGACAAGAAATTGAATAGTCTGCGCAATATCACCGTTTCATCGCATGCGTGGCTGTAGATGTCCAGCTTGACTGACGCAAAGGCGTGCGTCCTGCTCCGCGGCACCCAGCCTTTCGAGACCAGGCTGCATGCGAGGAGGGGTTGGCTGGTCGTCGTGTAAATGGGTCTATGGTAGCGTCGTAAAGCTCCGGGGGAAGTGGCAGCATCTCGAGATGGTGGTGGTCAGAGACAAGGCAGATCGAATAGTCGTCTCTCCGTCTGGGCAAGAGAATGGAGGATGAGGGTCGAGAGTGTGATGCTCTTGTGTGGGGTGTGCGCGTGGGGTCAGCCGTCCTGGGAGGCGAGAATTTACGCTGGGGAACAAAGCAGCTGAATGCTCGCCCGCAACAATGGGAGACGCAGGAACGGCTGAACCCGTACGCATAGGAACCGAGGGTCAGATGAGCAGACCCAGAGCAACCAAGCGTAGTCGAAGAGAGAAACAAAAGGGATGGGAGGGTGGGGCAGAGAAAACAGTGGAGGAGAAGTGAGTGGAGGACGAGAGGGCTGTAGCGAGACGAGGTGATGGACGTGCGGAGCAAGGACAATTGATGTGATGATGACACATCAATGTGCTACATCCTCTATCGCTGCCTTGCCTCCCACTCAGGTGGACTCGCAAGCTCCTCCTGCCTGAGCTCACAGCAAGGCAGATCGAAATCGTCTCTCCGTCTGGCAAGAGAATGGAGGATGAGGGTCGAGAGTGTGATGCTCTTGTGTGGGTGTGGCGCGTGGGGTCAGCCGTCCTGGGAGGCGAGAATTTACGCTGGGGAACAAAGCAGCTGAATGCTCGCCCGCAACAATGGGAGACGCAGGAACGGCTGAACCCGTACGCATAGGAAACCGAGGGTCAGATGAGCAAGACCCAGAGCAACCCAATGGAGTGAAGCTCCGAGAGCCACAGGCTCGTGCGAGGGTGAGTGAAACAGACCCGCGGGCCACACAAGAGCGAAAAGACAAAAATCAGCTGCCAAAATGTATAGAACGAGATGTGCTAATCGAACGGCAAACTCGATGTCTTACGGGATGACCGTGCCCACGTGCGAACGCAGCAATGCGCGCGTTCCAGGCTCGAGTGATTGCAGCTGGCAAGATTTGCTCAAGGCGTCGCCAGTAGATAAAAAAGCAGAGTGAGGACCATCCACCCAACTTCATGATGATCTCCGGTGCAATGCCTGCTTGAGCAATTCAACGGAGCCTCCAATACGATAACTATGGCCGAGAACCTGTTCGAGTCCGGCAGATTTGAAGATTGGAGAAGTCATGTTGAGAAAATTCTGTTTGGTAAGATGACGCCAGCCACCCGTCGTGCGGAAGGCAAACAGAGGAGTATGAGCGGGAGGCGAATGATTGATTTCGAGATGATTTGTGATAGCCCACACCGGACAGAGATCAGCATCTGGTGGAGAAGTCGCTGTAAGATAGCATTCGCCGCCGCGTAAGCTGCGTCGTTTTCGTCCAGATGAGTTGGATAGGAATAAAATGAACGTCCTTCAACAGTTTTCCGCCGATATCGGAGTGCTTCGACACGTATCGCGGAGCTGTGAAAACTTCGATGTACTCCGGATGAGGAGCTCCCCAAGTCGCCGACATCCCCAGAATGCGGCGAGAGCAGCAGCCAACAGCAGCACCCAGAGGTGAGGTGAGGTCCAATGCAACGCGGAGCGCAGCGAAAGATGGGAGAGGCTGATAGGTGCACAGAGGCGGGGCATCTTGAAATTGGAACATCCAGCACCGTTGTCTGCAGAGTTTTTGAGGGGCTGGAATCCCAGCCCTACACTCCCATGCCAAGGTGCGTCGTTTGAAAAGATGCCAGGCTGTAGGCCGTGAGCCAGTTCCGGATACATTTCCCGGGTACACTGTCCCAATGGCCTCCGCAGAACAAAAGCAGAGGAGGAGGAAGCGGTCGGCAGGGCATTTCGCGCGGACTCAGAGATCGCGTTCCGGATCGCAAACTGGACGAAGCGCTTGGAGACCCGCCGCGTACCGATTCGCGCGTTTCGGGTACGGTGCGAGAGAAAGAGAAGCCCTTTTCGAAAATTCGAATCTGAAGATCTGGGGAGATTCCCGCTTCGTGCATGGCCGGCCATGTGTCTCGAGCGAAATGAGGAAGTGAGCACCATAGAAGTCGGTCGACGATCAGCAGGGACTTCAGGCCGCAGAGGACTGGGAGCGACGGTATCTTTTGGGTTTCGGCGGGCAGCTTTGAGTGGAAGACCGGCAGCAGCAGCGCGTCGAATGGTCTGAACGGAGCTGTAGGCGTTTGGAGTGGGAGTGGATGTGTGGGGAGCCGGGGTGGGAGCGGTTTGGGATAGTCAGTGGTCGGGAAGAGGCAATTGAGACTGCGGATGGTGCTGGTGCTTGGCGCCAGGCTCAGGGAGCCAGGTATACTGAGAATACAAGATTTGCATATGAACAGTACCAGATGAGGTACATGGAACATACATGCGAAGCGAAGGCCACTCACGCGTCAGATTTGTACATGATACTGCACCCGATGGGGTACTGACGACGACGAAGCGAGCTCGACGGTGGTCCGTGAATAGTGCGCGAGCATTCGGATGAGAGGGATGGAAGAGAATGTGTCGCCGATGTCCATGAGTCAGGCAGCGAAGGCCGCGTCAGCGCATGGCGATAACGCGGGTCTGACTCGTCAGTCGACATTTTGGCAGTCGTTGACGAAGATGTCGCGCAACTCGACAGGGAGTGTGAATTGGCGGCGGAGTCGATCGTTTTCGAGGGTGTGCAGGGATGGAATGCCACGAGAGGGAGCGTCGGCGAGATTGAGAGATGAAGGCACGTAGATGAAGGTGGGAGTCAAGAGCAGGCTTGACGTGATGGCCTGTGATCGCCGCGCGCACAAATTAATGGCGCCATTTGGCGATCTGCCCTTCTGGTGCGCGCCGATCGCACCCTTGTTATCCGAACGAACGAGGATGTGAGCGTTGGAGATCTCCATCTGCTCAAGGAAAAGGAATAAGATCTCGATAGCGATAGCTTCAAGCCAGCAGATGTCGATACCCTCCCGTTTCCAGTTGGGAGTGAGTTTAAGCGCGTACCAATGCTTGCCGATGATCACAGCGACACCCCAGGATGTGCTGGCGTCAACATAGATCCCTAGATCGCGCAGTGGGGCTCGGAGGACGCAGTTCTCGTGCGATAAATGGGGCTGACAGCGCCAACATCCACCACCGCAGAGTGTCGCTAACGGCGTTGGAGAGCCATCGGAGCTTGCCAGTGTCACCTTTGAACGGCGCCATAGCGTTGGAGATCGTGGTGAGGCGAGAGGAGCCCGCAGGGATAATGAAGCAGAGATAACACAGAGCGCCGTGGAGTTCCTGCAAGTCGAGCAGCGAGAACTTGTCAGATCTCTGGATACGAGATATGGCGGACTCGACTCGAGCCAGGTACTTGAGCCGCTTAGTCTCAGGCAGAGAGACGAGACGACGCGGAAAATCCCAGTGCATTCCAAGGAAGACGATGGACGGGAGGAATTCGGATCCGGTTTTCGTTGGATGCCAGGGAGTGCCGAGAGAGTCGACGGAGGACAATACGGAGGACCGGTCAAATGCGAATGCGGGGACCTGTGTATCTGTCTGCTGTAGCGGGTATGCAAGAATCGGGATGTCGTCCTCATACTTGATAACTTTACCATCCGCGCCGAGTTCCGCCTGCCAAATATCCACAAGAGCGTTGCATATTTGCCCAGAATTGCTGCTTGCAGATGCTGCTCCGAATGGGTAACAATGATCGAGGTAGAAACAACCGTCAAAATGAGCGACGAGGAAAGGTTTGTGGGCTGGGAGAACAGGGCACGTTCGATGGAACGACTGGATATCGAAAGCGCAGGCTAAGGTTCCGGACGGCGCCGTTGCTACCTTCGATGGAATGAGAACTGCATCGCACAAGCGCATGCTGATGGGCGATGGAAAAACGCAGCGTCCTGCGATAACGATGGGCGGCGTCCCGCTGAGCGATGAACCTCCGACTGGCACCTCAGGCTGGCACCAGTCTTCGGGCGATGAACCTCGGACTGGCACCTGGCACCAGTCGTCGGGCGATGAGCTTCCAATCAGTGCGATAGTGCACCAATCTTCGGCGTGTGGCGTCCCACGAGCGATGAGCGGCGTCCCGCGCGATGAGCGTCCGACGAATGCGATGGTGCACTCGTCTTCGGCGTGTGGCGTCCCACGAGCGATGAGCGGCGTCCCGCGAAAAGAAAAAGAACCCAGACAAGAATGAGGAGCATAGAACACGCACCAGTTCAGCCATCTTGGTTGGCATATCGAAACGTGTCGGGAAGTCATTTTTGTCAATGAAATCGTTTACCGCAGGCGTGTTTGACGGGCGGTGGCCTTTCGAAAGGTTACGACAAACCCGTTTCTTCGGTGGGATACCAGGACCTTGATCGTGAACGGAAACGATGAGTGGGGAGGCGTAAAATGGGCCGCGACAGATCCGCTCCATCTCCGTTCGAGAGAAGGGGCCAGACATGCGTCCCGCCGCCAGCTCCGATTGGAGGTAATCCACAGTCGTGTCTCGTTCTATCTCGGCGGAGGGGTGATTAGGAATGATGATCGTTGATGTGAGGAGAGGAAGACGTCCCAAAGGGAAGCCCGAGCGAAGATTATGGACAAGATGAGGATAGAGATGTGAAATGGAATGCTTTCCGAGTAGCTGCTCGAAAGCGTCCGGATTGTACGGTGTGCGCACCGCGTCAAGAATGGTGTCGAGGATATCCCCAGGCAGTGAAGGCGCTGGTCGCGGATGTACAAAGGGCCGCAAGTCGGCGTAAGCAAGAGTTGGGCGAGGAAGAGGATTGGAATCAAGAAGATCAAGAAGGTTGTCGTGCGGTGATTCAAAGGAGGAAGGCTCTGTCACGAACGCGCGCGCAGGACGCGTGTCGTGAGAGGGCAGGGTGATCTCCACCGCAGAGGGTGCAGATGTGCGAGCGAGTGTCCCCGTGTGACCCCGCACAGGGCTTTCCGAGATTGTAGACGACACAGATCGGCTTCGACTCACCCCGAAAGGAGCGAACAGGGACGATCTGGCCGCCGTCTTGCTTCGAAAACAGCTCAGCACCATCGTTGAACCGAGATTTAGATTCGGGATGTGCACTTGCGAGGTGAGGATCAGTGCAGATGATGCAGCACGGTACACGATCGCTGTTGCGTTGGGATGGAGCGGGAGAGGTCGGAGCTTCGACTCGACCGCGAGTGCCTTTGGCGTATTTTGGCGATGGAGAGGAAGAGTCGTCTACGGCCGAACGTTTCAAGAATGGTGCAGCTAGAGTGCCCGCTAGAGGTCGATCGACTAGCGCCCTGCGGTGAGCGGAGAGCGCGACTTGCACCCGCAGATCCCAAGTGTCAAATTTGAAGAGGCCGTCGCGATAAATCTCCAAACGGAGCTCTTTCTCGACAGGATACCAGACGGGGAAGAGTTCACCGTCCTCAAAGCATCGCAGATTCGAGAAATACAGTACGTGCGACTCATATTCGCTGGCGTATGTGTTGCTCGGCGATGTCGGATCGCCAGCAACGATGGGAACACAGATCTTCTTGAAAGACTCGAGCTGATTAATAGAGCATTGACGCCAGAGACCTGGGGTTAGACGCGAGATGTCCTCCTCGCCGAGCTTGACGATGGCCTTGGTGACGTTCACCACTCGGACCGTGGCCGGTGCGACGAGTGCCGAAGTTTGCGCCGCGGTGATAGACTCCGTGGGGATAGAGTGCGGAAACGCCATGGCGTCGTCCAGCGTCGAGTCGCGCCAAAACTGCAAAGGGAAGTAGATCCGGTGGAATAGCGACACATGGAATATGTCTGGGATGGTAGCAGGGCCAGAAGAGATGGAAGAGATTGGGTGGGGATTGGAGAGCGTTTGGGTGCCGAATATGGGACGGGAAACCCGCGTCTTCTCAGCCTCGCGATCCGCACGCTCCTTTTCGCGCTTCTCTTTCGCGTCGGAGTCTTTCTTCGCGGCGGTAGTGCGCTCCATGGCGATCCAAAGAGTCATGTAGAGCGGAAGCGGTCCGGCTGCCAAGACAACCTCGGGAGACGCCACGAAAAGAGTTTTTTCGTCCTCGGTGTACTTGTAGAGCGCCTTCAGAGGTGCGCCGACGTCAAGAGCAGAGATGTCGTCTCCAGCAGCCACAGCCGCTGCAAAAGCGCGTGTCAACCTTAAGCTGGCCTTGTTCTCGCCCTCCAGGCGAACGTTTTCGGCGTTTTTGTCCTGAAGATCGAGATGCGAAGGAGGGACTATCGCCGACGGGGTTTTCATGTACGCGTCTGTGTCGAACGTCGCAGGAAGAGGTAGAGGTAGACCACAGCGAGAAGTCGACATAGCAGCAGAGAGGCAGAGAAAACAGTGGAGGAGAAGTGAGTGGAGGACGAGAGGCTGTAGCGAGACGAGGTGATGGACGTGCGGAGCAAGGACAATTGATGTGATGATGACACATCAATGTGCTACATCCTCTATCGCTGCCTTGCCTCCCACTCAGGTGGACTCGCAAGCTCCTCCTGCCTGAGCTCACAACAAGTGGGTGCAGATGTGACGTGTCGGATGTGACAGCTCGGATCAAATGTCTGTTTGGACACCATCTCATAGCCAAACACGTCCCCCTTGCTTTCCCGTTCCACCGCCGCCATGCGCATCCCATTCAAGTCATTGCGGTGATAGAATGTCTCAAATATCTTGCTCTTCCATTACCGGGTCTCTTCGCTGTGGATTCGCCGACTAGCCACGTCACTGGCTTTGACGCTCCTCACGTCCGCATGCGAGTCGTTCGGCGGCCGAGCAACCCAAGCAAGCGGCTTGCGTCTGCCGGTTCAGACCCTCCTCCAGTCTTGTGGACAGTGCCAGGACGCTCTTGCCAAGCTCTCTCCTCGAATCTCTTGACTTCGCGTACGTCTCGCCATTCATTCTGTTCTTGCTCGTGCTTACTTTCGCCTTCTAGCTTCTCCTTGGTATCCTCTTCCCTTGCGTCCGCTTCCAACCCGAGGCACCAGAGGTTACGCTTCCCAGGAGGTTACGGTTTCGCAGACGTGCGTCGCATTCACCCCATCTTCGCTGAATCCTGACTGCTGTCGTAGCCGCTATGTACTACGACCTCTATGCTGCTGCGACGATATCTCTTGACGCTTTCGTGCTTTCGTACATGCCGAGACTTCGCTACCTCACAGAACGCAGACCGCCATGGCTGCGTCGGACTGGGAAACCGCAGTATTGTGGGATTGCGGTGCGAATGAAGGCTCCCGAGAGTGGGATTCTTTCGCTTGAGCTGGGGTGGCCGTGCGTAACCCTCCCATACACATATTCATCGCTGAAGGCCACTACAGTCCATAATCAGTACCTCGGCACAATTCCCCTCTCCACTGCCGCGTCGACCCTCTCACCACTCTGAACTCTCATCATCCTCTTCCCCGGCGCCCAGTTCGATACCGCCCTTCCACCGCAAACCGATGCTCTTTCTCCACCTTCGTGTATACCGCCGCGTGTGCATTTATTGGCAGTCACAGCGAGGTCTCCGGCTTTGCGCCAACTCGAATATCGACGACCTACCTGCTTGCCGTGGCGTGTATTGCTGCCGCGACTTCTGCGCTGCGCTTCTGCGCTGGTCAATCAAGGCGGGCGATGGGGACGACGCACCCGTCGTGCCTGGCATGCATATACACCCCATCCGTCCCTCGCCTCTCCAACCCCGCCCCTGACGACCTCCTGGATATCCTCGACATCTCCGAAGCCTCTCCCCACTCTCATTCCCGGCGCACCACCCATTCTTTCGCCCTCCGCTCCTCCGGTGGCTGTGCAGATCACCAATACAGACCGCGACTTTGCGCGCTCTCTGTTCACGCTGGTCGTGCCAACGATGGAGGAGCATAATAAGCTATGGGTGGGGCTCCTCGAGGACGGGTCGGTTCAGCCCTTGTCGACGTCGGTGGGATCTCAGAGCATCGAGGGCGTTTCCCCCGCAATTTTGGCGTGTTTCGCGGGGGCACGGTGGCGTCGCGGGAGGATCTTCTGGCGAAGTAGAAGTGTTGTGTGGGTGTCTGGGGAGCGCCTGGGACGGTTCTGCTGCTCATGGCTGCGAGTTTGGTGCCTCGTGCGAAGCGACGACGAATATTGGTCATTTGCCGCCACCATCCTTGACTTTCTCCCTCCCATCACGAGGAGACTATTGAGGCAGTCGTTGACTTGTACTTGGCTCCCACCGTACGCTTCATATGCGTCCTCCATATCCCGTCTGATACTCGTCCTACAAGTCAATGGTCATCCGAAGTCCTCGCGCCGACGCTAGCCCTTCGCCCATTGATGTTTCCTGCTTCAGGGACTCTGTGTCTGCCCATTCCGAACCCTGGTCACCATCGCGGGGGAAGTCGAGCCTCTATACCTGGCGTGGCTTTGGGCGTGGAGATGCGCAAGAAAGCCTGGGAGATGCGTACCTCTCATTGCCGGGTCATCCCATCGACTGTGTGGGCTAGCAGCTGCTCAGCGCGGAGTTAGGTTCATCCCCTCACGCATCCACGGTTCACGCTCGAGCGGGAATGTCGCCGAACGATCTACGACGGCGCCCGTATTGCCCAACGGGTTGCCGAGAGTAAAAACACCCACAAAGCTGCCACCCATGCTCGCTCTCTCCTTGCTTTCGCTTTCGCTGCTCCTACTACGTACGCCTTATGCGCGCTCCCCCTACCTATCGCCTGTCCGAGTACTTGCCCTATACCGCTCGACTGTTAGTCTGTTACGATTGACACTCACTCGCTACCTTGTCGTTCCCTATCCACTGTGGATCCGTTCTGTGTCGCGCTCCGAATTATGAAGCTCAATACCATCCAGATGTACGAAAACAATGATAATTCAAACGAGAGATGGACAGAAATACGACCCTAACCTGAGCGAGAACTCATGTGTAGCGCTTGCATAATCGATTCACACGCACGTGCACCTCCCACCTCTTGCCTTCCACCATCATGCACCCAATTTTCGGCCTCGAAAATATCGCAAAGCTCCCACAATCCGTCCGTGTACTTGACTCTCCTGGTACATAATCTAATCATTAATGCTTTTCAGCATGTCGCCGAGGCGTTGGTGACGCCGGGAAGCCGTTCGGAGGCTCTTGAGCCACTCGTCAACTACGTCGCATCCAGCCCACCGAAGCCGCTGGCGCTGTCGGTCCTTTGCGTATTCTATCACATCTTGGACCCATCCCGACTGCCAAACGATGACAGTATCGCAAACACTATGACGCAGATTCGTCGCGCGTGGGGTGCATTTCTTGCCTTGACCCAAAACCCGCTCCTCGTCTGGGCAGTGCAGGCAGGTGCGGGTACGGAACTCTGGGTACGTGTGTGGCCATGGTACCGCTTCTTTGAAGACCAAGAGGACGGCCTTCGTCGCTTCGACGTGCTCTCCTCGACCTCCTACTCCATCCCGGCTCTTCGAACCATCCTCATAATCCTTCTCTCGACAGTCGTTGGTCCTTCTGGGCCAATTGACCTCATCTTCTCCCCTCCTCAAGTACTTAGGTCGCTCGCTCGTGCATGGCCCACAGTCTACGAGATGACCGACGCGAAACAGATGCGTGCGATGATCCTCTTCACGCGTGTGTTTTCCGCGCAGGAAATAGAAGAACCTGATTCCATTTCCGCAATTCTCACCGGTGTTTCAAGCTCCTTTCACGCCCTGCCCCGTCTGCTTCTGCTTCATCTCAAAATAGCGGTCTCCCTGCTACAGAGATACGACTTTTCGTCGGCACCTCTCCACGGGGATGCTGAGCTCGCGGCCGTAATTTTCACAGCGCCGTTGATCTTCCTACGCGTTGTAGATGATGTCTTTGCCCACGCTCACGAAAAACTCCCAACCACGCACACTACACTCGGAATAGCCCTCATTGAGGGAGGACTTGTGCGTATAGTTTGCGCGGCTTTGCAGCATATGTGTTACTCCGACGGTGGCACTATCTTCACACAGATCATCCACCCTATCCTCGAGGTCCTGGATATCGCTCTCTTTGTCCCGCCGGGGCACCAGTCACTTCCCGAGGCTATCTCGCACGGCTTGCTGCATTCTTGCCTTCAACTGGCTCGCCGTGCCTCCCACCTGGGGTCTCCCGATGCGGACCTCTTATCACCCTCCGTCTCGATGTTCGACAGTTTCCTCCCGAATGTTCTGATCCGCGTATCGGTGCTCAAGCCGCTCAAGCAGATCCTCCCCGAACTCAACGCTCTGGCATCAGCACCCTCGTTCCGTGCATCTTCCGCCTTTGCGATCTGGGAGGGCTTTGAGCGGCTTCTCACAGACAGATTGGTGATCTTGGACAGATACAACGCTGGAAAGTTTCCAGCGCGGAAGATGTGTGATAATCTCGAGGTGTGTTTATCCCCACCTGCAACCACGATTTCAGTCAGGGTAAGCTGGTCAACAGTGCGGCGTCATCGACCAGGAGGACAAGTTCAAACGCTGCTCCGGGTGCCGCATGTCATACTACTGCTCGCCATCTTGCCAGGAAACCGACTGGCGCAGCGGCGGCCACAAAAAAGGCTGCAGCGCATTACGCTTCCTTCATACCCGTACGATTTCCTCCCTCTTCCACTTATCGTCTATTCAACTCTTCATTGCAATCTAGACGAATCGCAGCTCGATATAACTCCAGAGGACCGCGATTTCCTGCGCGTGTTGATGGATGTCGACCTGGAACGCAACCGCCGGGACATATTCCACCAAACGGTCCCGTTGATTCTTCAGCATCAGAGCAGCGAGCCCGTCACCTATTTCCACTACGCCTCCGGAAGCTTGGGCCCCGTCAACGGCACTCACATCTCTGTCGTCCTCGTCGACACTGTACTCGATCTTGCCCCGCTCTTGAACGACGTTGGAGTTGATGGCATCCGTACTCTCACAGGTGCATGGACGTACTTGCTCCGTCGCGCCAAGGCAAGCGAAGGCCGTCTCATGCTCGACGTGGTATTTTTCGCCCAGGGTAGGACATGGTTGGTGCCAAGATACTTGCAAAATCCAGTGTTGCCGAAGGTGCGAAAGGCTCGTACGGAGTTGGTGGGGCAGGCCATGTCGGATTCTTGGGTGTGGGGTGAATTTCTTGCTCGCCCTGGCGATGGGGACATCGAGTTTCATTGAAGGTTTTTCCGAGTTGCGTCGCGTCAGTCTTGGCTGTAAATCTAGTTGAATTACCTTGAATATTGATATATTTTGGTTTTATCTGAGCAGAAGCAGAAGCAGAAGCAAACGCTTGATGTGCTGGAAAAGCATATGGAAAAGCACTAGTTGACTTACCTTGAACATCGATATATTTTGGTTGTTCTGCGCAGAAGCAGAATTCGAAGAAGACTCGGACGCTTGATGTGCTGGAAAAGCAAAGAAGGAGAACGGCGCCATTTACTGTCAGAAAACCGGGCGGAATTCCGGCGGAGAACGCACGTCTGCGTAGAACCAAGCGCACATTACTGATATGGCCCAAAGCCGCTCAGTAGGCCTCCTTCGGACGCAAACCTCCGATGCTCAGCCGGACCGTCCTCCGGCCCGGAGCTCGGTCCCGACAATCGGCGTCACGGCCACGTCAGCGTGACTGCTCTTTGCTTTCCACCACGACTACTTAGCCGTGGACCAGCGAGTGCTGTGGCGAAACCCGTCGCCGGCGACCTCTCTAACTAACGTCAATCTGCGTCCAACCTTCGCCCTGGGTCGGTTTCAGACCGTACGCAACTCGCTCCTCCCATCTGCTGAACCGTCTCGATGAAAGCATCCCGCTCACTGGCAACATTCTACGCGATCTGCCTGCTACCTGTCTGTGCTTCCACGTCCCCCCAGAGGCCGGCGCACGCTTAGCTCATCCTGTTACCGGTTGTTCCAATTCTGAAGCGCACGCACGCTGCAAGGTGGGAGAACAATACAAAACTCGACTTGAAAGCGATTTAAACAACAGCAAGATACACAGCAGAACAATTCAGAGTCTCGGAAATGAGTAATTCAAAGTTTTACACCCTATAGCGACCGGTCAATTGACAAAACAAGGCAGGTGTGCTCGTCATCGCACCAGAGATGCTCGGAGAGAGAGAGTCAGAGCGAGAGTGACGAGGAGGCAAAGATTGGGAGAAGCAAGGTGTGTCAAGGAACTTGACACCCTGTGAAGCCGCGCATGGCCTTCACGTCTCGAACCAGAACAAAAGGCTCCGTTGCCCACGAAGGCACAACGGACGCACCTCGGAACGGAGAAGTCTTGAAGAAGGAGTTCTGGAACGAGGGGATGTCAAGACCTGTACCCAAGGCACCCCCGGGCTTTCGGGAGGGAGAAGAGGAGCCCGAGAACACCAAGGGTAAAAACAGGGTAAACACGGAGAAGGAAAAAAAGGAAACAAACCAAAAGTGCGCTTGTTTGCAGAGTGTTGTGGTGTAGGTCCGCGGAGAGAGGCCGTCGCCCACCCCCGAGGGTGTCGTTACGCGGAGAGAGAGAGAGATATACATCGCCCACCCACGAGGGTGTCGTTATGCGGAGAGAGAGGAGCGTCAACCATCCACGTGGATGTTGGTGCGCAACGCGGAGAGGGAGAGAGAGATGTGTCGCCCACCCACGAGGGTGTCGTTACACGGAAAGAGAGGAGCGTCAACCATCCCCGAGGATGGTGGTGCGCAACGCGGAGAGGAGACAATGCAAGTGTTGACCAAGAGAGATGAGGCCAGGAGGGAGGAGGGAGGAGGATTGATCAGTTGAGTAGAGATAGGCAGATATGAGCGCGATAAGAGCGATGAGCAAGATGTTGATGATCGTCAAAGAAAGAGGGAGTGGAGGGTGGGGCCAAGAAAGACGGTGGAGGAAAGCTGCAAGGGTGAGCGGCACCGTCAAGAAGAGATATGATCATGTGATGATGATGGTGATGACAAATGAGAGATGGTGGCGCGATCCTCACTGCTGCCTTGTCTCCCACCTAGGTGGACTCGCACGCTCGTCCTACCTAGGCTCACAACAAGGCAGGTGTGCTCGTCATCGCACCAGAGATGCTCGGAGAGAGAGAGTCAGAGCGAGAGTGACGAGGAGGCAAAGATTGGGAGAAGCAAGGTGTGTCAAGGAACTTGACACCCTGTGAAGCCGCGCATGGCCTTCACGTCTCGAACCAGAACAAAAGGCTCCGTTGCCCACGAAGGCACAACGGACGCACCTCGGAACGGAGAAGTCTTGAAGAAGGAGTTCTGGAACGAGGGGATGTCAAGACCTGTACCCAAGGCACCCCCGGGCTTTCGGGAGGGAGAAGAGGAGCCCAAGAACACCAAACAGGAGCGCAGCTACCAAGAGCCAAAGGCTCGCGAGAGGGCGAATCGAAAACGACCGAAAACCCCAACAGGAGCTGCGCGAAAGGCAAGGAGAAGCAAGGGAGAATGAAGGAATGGAGACTCGGATGAGATACAGAATTGAAGAAAGAATGAGGATTGAGACGACAAAAGAGGAGTGAAGGAGACGTAGAATTCCATCCTGAGAGCTACACAAGCACTGGACAGGTCATCCAGACAAGAAGTCCTAGGCACTGAACGGCAGTACCTGGATTGGAGCTTCCAGCAGGCATGACCTGATATATTTGCTCACTCTCAGCCATAGAGGGGGGAGATAAAAGGAAAATGAAGAGGGAGCAGAGGAAGAGAAGATGAAGATGAGGTAGCACAAAGTAATTGACTCAGCTTAAGTGGGGAGCTTGATTCCCCAAAATTGCCCGAATAGGACGACAGGATGAGTAGATGTGATGAGCGTGACGAGTCGTGACGGAGGTGTCATCCAAAGAAAAATTGTGCATCCAGCCCAGGAGAGGTCTGCATGAGACTGCAGTGAAGCCAGAGGAGGCCAGATGTCTGAACAAACAGATGGAGACGAAACAAGCCAAGAAAGACGGTGGAGGAAAGCTGCAAGGGTGAGCGGCACCGTCAAGAAGAGATATGATCATGTGATGATGATGGTGATGACAAATGAGAGATGGTGGCGCGATCCTCACTGCTGCCTTGTCTCCCACCTAGGTGGACTCGCACGCTCGTCCTACCTAGGCTCACAATCCGTTTATGAGAAACACTCACATGGAGGGAAGGGAGGCTTCTGTGGCCCACGAACTGGGACGAATGTGCGTGATTCCTGTCCAGTTGATTGAGCTCAACGCGGTAAGAATGCATTGGACAAGCTCACCGTTTTCGATGGATCGAGAGCGCTGCATGGCTTGGATTTCGTCGTCTAGCTTGCGCCGATTGTCTGCCTCCAAGACAAACTGGGAATTCAAGTGAGCATGAGCTGCGATCGAGCGTAGAACAACGCAACTTGAATGGAGTTGTGGATATCCTGCACCTCCTCGATGCATTTCGAGATACTCTGCCACAGGCGATAGGCTCGAGCGAAATACCCGCCCCAGGACTGTCGAGAGAGTACAAGGAGCTCGCATCTGAGCTTGGACGCGTGTTTCTCCGCCCTAGAGAAGTATGAGTGGGAAAGCAAAAACTAAGCGCTGGCACGACGCACTCGCGAAGACGACGCCGGTCATCCATCAGGGGAATAATTTGGTGAAGGCAGGTTGTCTGTCCTTGGCCGAGGGCGATAGCCTCATTGGTGGTGGCGATGACGGAGAGGAGGACCTTCATCGTGCCGGAGGGAGAAAACCGCGAAGCGATGTCTCGCAGTATCGAGACGGAGGCCCAAACCAGGATGCCGAATCGTCCGAGGTGATGCGGAAGGAGCGCGAGGAGGAAGAGCGCGGACGAGGAAAGCAGATCTGCGCGCTGGGAGGATTCGCCGTCGAGCGTAGACATGGAGGTGGGAGGGGCGGCTTCCCGATAGTTGACCAGCCCATATAAGCACTCCAGACATCAGAACTCAAAGCAGTGCTAACTGCTTTGACAGCTCTCCGTTAGAGTCCGTTCGGTCAAGTCGGCACTTTCGACCGCCGACCTCTGACTTCTGTTTCGGAGATCTGATTGCAATCGGATCGTCATCACACCTGTCTGAATTGTGATTGATGTAGATTACAGCAGCAGATAAAGCTGATCTCGACGCGATTATGCCTCCCAATGCCTCCCCTGCCCCGCCGTGTCCTCCTGCAGCACATCCAGCAATGGTACACAAGTGCCTTGATGGTCACACGCCTTGTGGTCCTCACAACGATGCTCTATTCGAGCAGCTGGTACTATTCTCAGCCGTACCACACCTCAAAGTGCACTGGGCAGGACTGGGTGAACGAGCTCATCCGGGGGCATCCAGAGCGGATATACAACGAGCTGGGTGTACACCTTCACGTGTTTGTGATGCTGATCATTGAGCTGCGAACGATTGGGTACAACGACTCCAAATACGTGACTCTTGAAGAGCAATTGGCGATCTTTCTCTATGTGTGCCGCACTGGGCTTGGTTGTCGCCATGTGGGCGAGCGATTCCAGCGTTCAAACAGCACAATTACCAAGTATGTCTGCCACTGCATTCACTGCTGTAATTGTAATGTTTGTAGATACTTTCGGCGGATGACCACCGCATTTTCGGACGAGGAATTCTATAACAAATATGTGAAGCTCCCGACCAACCAGGACAATCTTGCTCCATACCTCCGAAACAATCCGAAATTCTGGCCGTTCTTTGACAAGTGTTTGGGTGCAATGGATGGATCGCACATAGCCTGCACAGCTCGCGAAGTTGATCGCTCTAATGCCCGCAACCGGAAGGGCTTTTTATCCCAGAACGTGCTTGCAATCTGCAACTTTGGCTTCTGTTTCATCTACATTCTCTCTGGATGGGAGGGCTCCGTGAGTGATTCATTCCTCTATACGGATGCTCGAATCAACAACCTCCCCATTCCTGCTGGCTATTTCTACCTTGGCGATGCTGGCTTCCCTCTCACGGGCTACTTGCTTACACCATTCCGAGGTGTGCGATATCATTTGCAGGAATGGGCCAAGGGTAAGACTGCGTGAGTGATTGTTTGTGGTTAACAACTATACTGAGCTTTTATGCAAGACCTACAACGGCAGAAGAGCTATACAACCTTCGACATGCACAAGCTCGTAATATCATCGAGTGCATCTTTGGAGTTATCAAGAAGCGTTGGCGTATTCTGGTCTCACCGCCGGCGTATGACATGAAGCTCCAAGCTCGCATCCCGGCTGCGCTTGCTGCATTGCACAATTTCATCATCGAACATGACCCAGAGGATCGTGTTGACCCCGACGTGCGCTACGACCCTAGTCCGGGATTGGCTGCAGGAGTTATTGACCCAGCTGTTCACGGGGATCTTGCAACCGAGCGCTACGTAGCTGCAGAAACAGAGGAGGGCAAGGTGTTGCAGCGTCGTATTGCCGATGCAATGTGGGTCCAATACCAAGAGGTGCTGGCCCAAGGAGGACGAGAAGAACTGCCTGACGATGAAGACGAAGATGAGGAAGACAACGATGAGGAAGACAACGATTCTGGAATGGGTTCGGGAGAGGACGCATAATTATTCGTAGATTTCGGTAGTTACTGTTGAGAGGATCGCGCTGAGAGTGTTGTAAAAGATGAGAATAATAATTGGGGGCTCAGAGTCGAGCTTATATACTGTACACAATTTATCTAGAATGTTCTACAAGTAGAGAGAATAGCAGAGTAAGCTGAGTAAGTGGAAACGGGCAGAAACTCGGGGAACTCGGCGTTTGATAAGCGCCGATGATCTTATCTAATCAATTTCCACAACACTCCCCCTCAAGCGCGAGTCATACCGAGGCGGGAGACGAAGTACTCGTGCTTGGATTTGTCGAGTGCTTTCGTAAACAAGTCCGCGGTATTTTCCGAGGTTGGGCAATAGGAAACTGATACTTCGTGAGAAGTAATTCTCTCCCGAATGAAGTGATGCCGAACGTCGATGTGTTTGGAACGCGCATGAAAACCAGAGTTCTCGCTGAATGCGATGGTGCCTTGGTTGTCAACGGAGATGTGCGTGGGAAGAGTGGATGAATAACCAAGTTCCGTGAGCATGTTGCGAAGCCAGAGAGCTTCACGGGTAGCGGAAGCCAGAGCCATGTATTCGGCTTCCATGCTCGATAGCGCGGTGGTTGGTTGCTTCTTTGAACTCCAAGTTACGACTCCCCCTGCGAGTGTGGAGAGGTAGCCGGTGACAGATCTGCGGTCGTCCGGAGAATTACCCCAATCGGCGTCGGAGAACAACTCGATGGCAGAATGGCGATCCGAGTTGTACTTGATTCCAAGATCAACAGTTCCGCAAAGATAGCGAAAGATACGCTTCACGGCAGTGAGATGCGCGGGACCAGGGTTCAGACTAAACTGGGATACAGTCTGGACTGCGAAGGAGATGTCGGGGCGAGTGGAAATGGCGGCGTACATGAGCGAGCCGACCATGTTCTGATAGACACTTTTGATCTCGGGGTAAGATTCCGAGTCTGGCGTCTTGGCGAGTTTGACGTGAGTGTCCATCGGAGTGGAAACGGGTGTGGCGCTGTGCATTTGGAAACGCTCGAGGATTTTTGTGATGTACTGGGATTGGCTCAGGAAAACTGAACCATCAGTTTCTCGAGAGATTTCCATGCCCAAAAGCTGGCGGATGGGACCAAGCTTTTTGATGTTGAACATGGACTCGAGTTCCGATTCCGCGGCAGTCATGAGTGCTGGTGAGGATGCGAGTACGGTCATATCATCAACGTGAACGCCAATGATCGTGATGTTAGTGCCGTCGCGTTTAATGTATACGCACTGGTCCGATAGAAGTCGGGTATAGCCGCGAGAGAGGAAGGAGGTGTTAAGCTCGAGGTTCCATACACGGCCTGACTGTTTGAGGCCGTAGAGTGCCTTGTTGAGTTTCCAAACCTGGGTGGTGCCGTCGTTATAGAACTCCGGCTGCTGCATGTAGATCTCCTCATCGAGTTTGCCGTTAAGGTACGCGCCAATCACGTCGACGACGTGTATGTCTAGATTATAACGCGCGGCAAGGGCGAAGAGTAGCCGGATAGTTTCCATTCGAACAACTGGCGCGAAGGTCTCGTCGTAATCAATGCCTGGGATTTGGAGAAAGCCCTTGGCGACAAGTCGCGCTTTGTAACGTGAGATGATGCCGTTCGCGTCGCGTTTGACGCGGAATACCCATTTACAGGCAACTGCTGTCCTGTCTTTGGGAAGCGGTGTGAGGGAAAAAGTGCCGAGTTGGCGTAATTGCTCCATCTCGTTATCCATGGCTTTCTTCCAGTCAGTCCAGTCAGGGCGTGATTGAGCCTCGCTAACTGTGAGTGGATCGTTTGCGATGGGATCAGAGATTGCGGCAAGCGCGTATGCAATGTGTGCACTGTCCGGTTTGGTGTATTTCCGGGTGCGAGGTCCAAGAATAATATTTTCCTCGTTGATAGCACTGCTGATATCGCGTGGAGCTTTCGGACGTGGAGCAGACGGCGTGGGAGTTGGAGTAGAGAACCGAGATGACATGGGTGTGAGCGTACTGGGGGTGGCAGGAGTCGGGGCAGGTGCCGGAGGAGTAGGTGTCGGCGGCGTAGCCTCTGGCTCAACTGGTGTTTCTCGTGGTAAGGTGTTCAAAATCTCCCCCTTGAGCTGAGGCGAAGGCGCAGCGTCCGATGTGCTGTCGTCAAGAAAGGTGATGTTCCGTGATGTGAGAACTTGGCGAATATTCGGGTTATAATAGCGCCAGGCCTGGGATTCATCCGACAGGCCAGTGAACAAGAATGGTCGTGTTTTTACTGCAACTTTGGGTGGTTGCGCGCCTTCTTGCAGAACTTCGCAAGGTGTACCAAATTCCTGGAGCGCCGCGACGTTGGGCTTCTTGCCCCAGAAGGATTCGTCCGGTGTGATGTTATCACCGAGAGCGCGCGTGGGAGACCGGTTCTTGAGGAACGTCGCGTATGCGACAGCTTCGGGCCAAAGAAATAATGGAACATCGTGTCCGGCAAGCATGGCGCGAGCATGCTCGATAAGCGTACGGTTTAGACGTTCGGCAACACCATT
Source organism: Mycena amicta (assembly GCA_029282125.1). Lineage (NCBI taxonomy): Eukaryota > Fungi > Basidiomycota > Agaricomycetes > Agaricales > Mycenaceae > Mycena > Mycena amicta. The sequence goes on along the minus strand of JARIHP010000193.1, from coordinate 7,137 downwards.
TTGCTGAGGCGAGTAGGGTGCCGTGAGCTCAAGGCGGATGCCTTTGCTAGCGAGGAAGGCACGAGCTTCCTTGGAAATATATTCCCTGCCATTGTCGCAATGGAAGGCCTTTACGCGTTTACCCTTCTGTGTGTAAATATAGGCTGCGTAGTCCTTGATTCGGCCTAAGACCTCGGTGCGCTGCTTCATAAAATAAAGCACAGTGCGGCGTGTGGCGCCGTCAGTAAAGCTGACGTAGTAGCGCTCTCCAGAGATGCCTGTGATGCGTGAAGGTCCCCAGACGTCTGTGAATGTCATTTCACCAATTTCGGTGTATTTCCGTTTAGCCTCGGCTGGAAACGGAGTGACGTGGGATTTTGCCTTGATGCAAGTCGCGCATTGGGCGGAAGGAGAAGTGGCAGAATCCACATTCATTCCTTCAACCATGTTGTTGTTCTTCAGCAGTCTAATGGATGCTGGAGAAATATGGCCAAAAATGCGGTGCCATTTGTCCCAGGAATGAGACGGGGCGACAGCGGCGAAGGCGGGAATGAACCCAGAATGTGACGGCGTGGGTGCGAGCGTGGGTGCCGGCGGAACAGCCGGTGATGCGACGGGTGATGCGACGGCGGCCGGTGTTGGCGCTGCTGGGAACGCAGAAGTGGATCGTCCGGCAGCGCGGGTGATCTTGACAAGGTACATGGCACCTATCTTCTTGCCGCGCATGACTTCTCGGCGCTTTGGGCCAGGTGCGTAGACATGCATCAAGTCGCCGTCGAACTGGACAGAAAATCCAGCATCGGTGATGCGGCCAATAGAAAGCAGGTTGTACGGCGCTTCGGGAACGTGGAGAGAGTCCCAAAGGGTGATGTTGTAGGCAGAGTTTCCTACATGGGAAACGACGGCGGCATTGCCGGTTCCGTGGGATCGGACACTTCCAAAACCGGATACGGTGTAGTTTCCGTCGGTCGAATAAGCGTCAAAAAAGTCCTTTGATTTGATGATGTGTCTACTGCAGGCTGAGTCTGCGAGCCATGCGTCAGGGGAAAGGGAAGAGGTGCCGATTTGCGCCATAAACGCGTAGTCCGTGGAGTCGGAGTTGGATGATGATGATTGCGCGACGTGCGCTTGATGTTTGCTTGCATATCGCTGTTTTGATTCGCGAGTATTCTGTTCCTTTTGGGCCGGTGAGTAGATTTTACCAGCCTTGGCGTCGCGGCAGTCCCCAATCATATGTCCGAGCCTGCCACAGCCATAGCAGGTTACCTTCGGATTGAATTTGGACTGTTTGCCGCTGCCCTTGTGCTTGTGAGAGTGTGCCGGAAGCGCTACCTCACTGGAAGAGGTCTTGGCTTTACGTCGGCGATCTTGCTCGAGGATTCGAGCCACGAGTTTGGTCGATTCCGTCAACGATGCCGTGTCGACGCCTGAGGTAAATGTGTCCCAGGAGTCCGGCAGTGACGTGAGAAGAGTGATAGAATACTCCTCCTCCGTGAGTTTCGCGCCCTGTGCTGCCAACTTGGAGCGTAAGTTGGTGAGAGCGCGGATGTGCTCCTCGATATCTCCCCCTTCCTGGCAGTGGAGGCGGGAAAGCTGGCGGCGGAGCAACACAAGAGCGATGACACCTTTCGGCTGATAGGTGTCGGCAAGGGTCTTCCATGCGGATGCGGAAGTAGTCGCGTCGGTGATGTAAATCAACGGGTCGTCCGCGACTCGGAGTCGAATTTGGGAGAGGGCCTGACGGTCCTTGCGATCCCATGCTTCGATGGCTTGGGCTTGAGTGCCCTGCGGATCCACGATATCCCCGGTAGCGTTGAATGTATGTGCGGGGCGTGTGAGCGTACCGTTAGCGTAGTCGATAAGCCCTTGATCCGTGAGGATGTCCGTCATCTTGACGGCCCATGTGGCGTAGTTCTCCTCACCAAGGAGATGTTGGATGCGATAGGCAGATGTCGTCGAGTCCGACATGACAATTGTGTGATGGGTGGCTGGGCTGTGGGTGGTGTGCGAGAGGCGTAGTAGTGTGCGTCGCGAACAATAACTTGTTTGAGCTAGTTAGGCTTGGCGATAATCGACGTGTGAACGTGGGGTAGTGACGTGCGAAGGTTACGGGAGTAATCAGTTACGGCCGGGGCCCATAACCTGTTGAGAGGATCGCGCTGAGAGTGTTGTAAAAGATGAGAATAATAATTGGGGGCTCAGAGTCGAGCTTATATACTGTACACAATTTATCTAGAATGTTCTACAAGTAGAGAGAATAGCAGAGTAAGCTGAGTAAGTGGAAACGGGCAGAAACTCGGGGAACTCGGCGTTTGATAAGCGCCGATGATCTTATCTAATCAATTTCCACAACAGTTACATCTTCCCCGCCTTTGTAAGCTCGTGTGTAACCCACGCCTTCCGCTTTTCCTCGCCCTTACTGGCCCAATTAAGATACGTGTCCGCGTTATCCGTCATCTTGACCACATCCCCCAATGCCATCTGCTGCTCGATTGTCAACCAGTCCTCCTTGTCCACCAGGTCAATCGCATTTCTGCGCCGTACAGGGCTTGCTTGGTCATTGCTGACACGTACGGCGTCAGTGAATCCCGACGTCGATTTTTCGAATTGATTGCCGAAGGTAGTGAGCGCAGCACCAAGGTTGTTCACGGCATCGGCAGCATTCAGCTTCGATGTCTTCGCCTTCTTCGAGGTGGCGGGAATAGTCGTACGAGTTGTCGATGATGTGACGGGCGTGGAAGGAACAAGTGCCGGGGGAATGGGAGAGCTCGACCCGAGGGTGGAGGTCAGAGAGCTGTCGGGGTCGATGCCATCCATGCCGTAGTCGTCCTGCGGTCGGTCAAAAGCTCCCTGCGGCCGGCTAAATCCTTCCTCTGGCAGGTCAAACAAGTTTGATTGCGACAGAGGACCCCCAAACTCCTCATCCATCTGCTGGTAGTTCCAATCCGGGCTCCCAGCACGCGCGAGAGAACGCGTCACGAAATCCGGCAGGCTGAGCATCGGCCCCTGCGGAGAGTCCATGAAATTCCCGCCCCAGCGATTGTCGACACCGTTTGGCGTGTTGGAGGATGTGTTATACATGTTTTGGGATGTAGTCGGCGCGTGCTGGGACGCGTTCGGCGCGCTTTGGGACAGGTTCGATGGAAGGAGTGCACGGCTGATGCCAGGACGGTACACGCTGTCGCCCTTGGCCTTGGCGGGGTCGAGGGATTCGAACCAGTGGAAGGGGATCCATCCCTTGTTGCGGAAGGGAGCGCAGGCGGGGCGTTGGAGGCAGATGTCGTTCCATGAGTCATCGTCGACGCCGTTGATGATATTCGCGCCGAGCTCATCGCTCCAAGAGCCGCCAGATCGTTCCTTGAGGTATAGGACAGCACGGTATATACTCAGGCACTGTACACTGTGAGAAACAAATAATGAAGAGAGTCGAGCAGGCGCACCTCGGTGATCTTTCCCTTGACGCCCTGAACCTTCTTCGAGCCGCCGTAGATGACACGCTCATTGAGATACACGACAAGCTTCTTGATGACCGGCGGCTTGTATCGATGTGCATCACCTGCCACAGGTGCCTTCTTGTCAGCGACAGGCGCCTTCTTGCCGGCAACAGGTGCCTCGACAGGCTGAGCAGTGAGAAACTCGACCATATTGCGCAAGCAGATCAAGGTCCACACGGAGTTGGAGTCGGGGACGTCGTCGGGCAAGAGGTAGGGTGGGTGGGCATCAGTGGTGATGTTGTTGTAGTGCTTGTAGCCAATGTTGGCGGCCTTGGGGGGCATGTCGAGGCGGTGAGAGCAGCGGAGAGCTTTAAAATTTTATGTCACATTGTACGTACGCCATATCACTGCCATATCACATCTCCGCGATTCTCCGACGACCATCATATCTCCGAAACAGAAGTCAGAGGTCGGCGGTCAAAAGTGCCGACTTGACCGAACGGACTCTTAATGACTGTCATAAACCCGGACCCGGACGCGCCGGTCACACAAATGACAACCGAACTGCCGACGGCTGGATGGCTTTTCTGCTCCCGCTCTCTGCTGCTGCGTTCGTGACCGCAGGAGTTGATTATCGTCCTCCACAACGTGGGTGCGATGGACGTTAGGCAGCGAACAATCGGCAATGCGTTGAACTTCTACTTCAAATTCGGAGTCAAGAAAACATGTCTTGGTACTTCATTCAGTCCGCAGGAGATCCAGACAAAGAAAAGGCGATTCAGACTCATCTCATCCAGAAATTCCTTAAAAAGACGTGCGTACCAATTTTAGAGCCAAACACCCCTTCGAACGGTTACTTACTCCTGCATCTTTCACATCCTGATTATGCTTCGGAGTGGCGGATACAGACTGATATACCACTGTTGGGCTTGAAAGACTGGGACTGGTGGTACGCTAGGTACACACGATGCAGACTCATTATTCTCATCCGGAAATTCCTCAAAAAAGATGTTCGGCATACGAGTCTTCCAGAGCCCAACACCGCGTCGAACGGCTACTCCTGCATATTCTCGCCAGATAATTCTTCGGAGTGGCGGATATGTACACACTGATATACCACTGTTGGGTTTGAGACTGGGACTGGTGGTACGCGGCGCCGTACGCCAGGTAAACGCGATTCAGACCCATCTCATGCGTAAATTCTTTGAAAAGACGAAGTGCGTACCAATTTTAGAGCCACTGCTTCAAACGGTTACTTACTGCTGCATATTGGCCCTTCTGCTTATGCTTTGGAGACTGAGATGTACCGCTGTTGGGCTTGAGACTCGGAGCCTGTGCGTATTTATATTTAATGTCCTCCGACGGAAAGAAAAAAAAATGATAAGTATACAGCCCGCCTCTAGCTATAGATCTCTCTGGGCGTCTGTCCCTCACCTTCACCCTCACCCGCACCTGCCCTCCTCCTGGCTGACTCCCACTCCCACTTCCACGAACATACGGCGGCGGCTGTGAATCCCCTTCGCATCCAACACTCCCACACCGCCGAGAGTCATCGCGACCCTTGCGTCGAGCTCCGCCACGCGTGCCTCCAACATCCTCTCGCGCTCGCGCATGGTCGAGTTGGTGCGTTGGCTCCCGAGCCGCGTCGTTGCTGTAGCGAGGGAGTCGGAGCGCGAGTGCGAGTGCGAGTGCGAGGGGGAGATGGGGGAGAAGAGCGTGTCGGCGTTGAGGATTGGGTTGTCGAGCCGTGGAACCGCATGGGCGAGTCTTCAGAATCTGACGAGGGGGTTAGCGTTTAGCTTGGAGCCAGGTGAGAGGTTATGGCTATTGGTGCGCGAGGAGCCGGAGGGATGGATGCTGCGACAGCCCAGAATAGATCGGCTGAAGACGTGGATGAGTGTTTTTTTCTTTCTTCAAGAATACAAGAGACGTACGGTCTTTCTCCGAATGATGAACAACAGGCGCGGCTGCGGCTGCCACCAAGTCCAAGTTGTCAGCCGCGCCGCCCGATTCGTCACTCGGCACTGCTGGCAAACCAGGCTGACGACGGGCGCGGGCCGGTCGTTCTCCATCTCCATCGCCGTCTCTAACCATGAAAGCCGAGACGCGCGCCGCCTCGGCGCGTCCTCGTCGGCGGCAGACACAAAACGCCACGCCGAGAAAGACGAGCAGCGCGATGGCACCGATGGCGATGCCCACGGCTGTTCCGACGGAGCTGTGTTTTGTGCTGGAGATGATAGTGCATGCTGATTCAATTAGGGTGTGGGCGTCAAGTAGTCGTTGCCGAATTGAAGCCAAAATCGAGCAATCGTCCGAGTCCTGAAGAAGAAAGAATGAGCAGCGAAGCGTGCAACGGTCCGATGCCACTTCGAACGGGCGTATACCGCTGGTATAGAACAACCCCTCAAGCTTTTGGGAGCTGCGTCGGGGATCGCTCATGAAAGTTTCAGACAAGAGAGAGTTACGACTTGATCCGATGTGACGCAATCACCAGCTTGTTTGGATCCCATCTCGTTGCCAAACACGTCTCCCTTCCTTTCCCCGTCCAACGTTGCCGCACCGTCGGATTCGCCGCCGGCGCCCGGTGCTCGAATGTCTCAAGATGTCGTCTCCGTCAAACTCGAGTCTTCCGCGGTGGATTCGCCGGTTAGCCACGTCGCTCGCCTGGGGTCATCACCGTCTGCCTGGGTAGTTGCGCCGTTGAGAGGCCTCACAAGTGCGTCGTCTGCCGAGTCATACACTTCCTGTCCTCATGTCCCACGGACAGACAGGACGTTCTCTCCATGGTTTCAGCCCGAATCTCTTTGGAATCCGTACGTCTCTTTCGTCCTTCTGTTCTCAGTCTTGCTGACTTCCGTACCCCCCCAGTTCGTCCTTGGTCTTTAAAAGCTTCCCGACAGAGATTACGCTTCCGAGCTAGCGCTTTTCGAAGACGTGCGTCGCATTCACACCATCTTCGCTCCATCCTCACTACCGTCGGCAGCCTCCAGGTACTATGGACTCTATGCTCCTCCGATACTACTCGACGATTTCGTAGCTCCTGAAACGTCGCTACCTCGCAAGTGTCCTCCGGCTGCCATCCTCACTCTCTCCTCGCTTTCGCTGCGGCTACTCGTCCTACGTACCCCACCCACTGTCACTCACTATTCCCCTCGCGCGCGTCCTTCGCATGGTGCTCGACGGTCACCATTGAGACTCACTCGCTGCCTCTATCGTCGCTCGTCGTACGCAACCCCTCCGGATCCGTTTTCCTTGTACATTCTCTGTCTGTATCGCGCTGGGGAAATATGATGTTGATTGCTCTGAATCGGCGTCCTTGTACATTCTCTGGATCGCGATTCGCTGCCTCTGACGCTCAAGGCAACCCAGATGCTCGAAAACAATGATTCAATTTCAAACGACATCGAACTTGACAGTAATACGACAGCAAGCATTGGAACTGAGAAATCTGCAGGCTTCGCATATCTACCAGCGGACAGACCTACTCAGTGCATTGCGGCGCGAGGAATAATCTGGACGCCCACGGGGTCATTGATAATGTCGAGGTCGTGGCAAATCTGGTCGATCTCGGCGTCGAGCTTGCGTTTATTATCCTCCTCCACGATGCCCTGAAGGAAGAGGGTTAACAGGGGGGGGGCAATGCAGACGCATACACACCTCGATGCCCGCCTGGATATTTCGCACTTCTTTCAAGCACTTCTCTATGGCGAACCAGAGGTTGAAG
>JARIHP010000192.1:0-41203 GCA_029282125.1 Mycena amicta | reverse complement strand
TCTCCTCCCGTCCACTGGCAGCTCGCGTTCCCTAGCACGTTCCCGCACTGCTCCCCGCCCCGCCCTCCCGACACCGCGAGTCATCACCGCAGCCGCGCCAGGGATCGGTTTCCAGGCGCTAACCATCGCTGCTCGGCGCCGGAAGACTGTGACCTGGAAGAATCGTCTTCGCGAGCGATTTGAGCTGGGAGGGAGAAGGTACGATCCGCCGTCGAGGTATGCATGCGCGTTCGTCGTTTGCCGTTGACGCCTGACCCAGCTTGGTCGGACGAGCAGCCGCGGTCCTCCTCCTGCTCCTTGGCGCAGCCGACCCGTTCCCGTTACACTCGGCTTTGTGGAGGTCGTGTATGCCCTGTGAGGGGTTGAGTAGGTACGACGAACAAACGACGAATGGACGAGAAGACACAAAAGGGGGAGGAAGAGATAGCAAGGGAATATCGACGTATGCGAGTATGGGGTGCGGACAGTGAAGGAGGTACGAAAAACGAATAGGTAGACGACAGTCAGGCAAGGAGAGCGACGGGGAGAGCGACTTTCGAACGAGAGGACGGACGAGAAGTGGGAGAAAGCTTGGTACGGGAGGATGCCGCAGGGGAAACGGATATGTATTGGACCACAGAGAGGGAAGATGTAACGAGTCCCCAATGGAGGCGGTTGCAAGAGCGAATAGGAAACGGAATGGCGGAGGGAAGGAATGGTATGGAATATCGATGGAGAGGAAGGAAAGAGAAACGCGGTAGTCGATGGGGATGGTTTTGAAAGGAGAGAGAAGATAAGGAGGAGGAGGAGAGAGCCCACTCACGCGCCGACTTCACATCCAGCTGGTCCCTCGCCGACCCGTCATTCCGCCCCGGAGCTGAAGCTCAATGAGCGCCCCGACCGTTCCGAAAGCTGGAGCTCGCACGTTCGCTGCACGATACATCGGGTCAGCAAGGTGCCATTCCAGACGAAAAACGCACCGAACCCGATCCAACGCGGCATCGCTTCCTCGCGGATGTCGTTCTCCAGACCGAGGGCAGATACGGCCCGGGGCTCGTACGTCCACCATCCTTCACGGTGTATACGTAGCCGCCGCCCCACCGCCGAGGAAGACGAGCGGGAGGTTGTATTTACGGATGAGTTGTACGCAGAGTCGCAGGGCCGTGTCCCGAGAACGAGAGATTGAAGCCGCCGAGTTTGTCGCCCGAGAGCGCGTTGGAGGACAATAGCGGTAGGTCGGAAGACGTCGGTTACTGGCGCAATGACTTGGTTGGTGTATGTGAGAGAATGAAAAAGAGGGGTGGGTGGGTGTAACGCACCGGCTCGAATACACTCCCGATACGACTGGTCTAACGGGAATACTCCTTGCCCTTTCCCGCACAGTCGTCCTAAGTGCCCGTCCCCGGAAGGAAATCGCCGAATTTGCGGAAGCTGGCGCACATAACGCGGTCGGTCGTGTAAAACGCCTCCTCGACGGCGTCCCCGCGGGGGTGTCGATGTCGATGTAGAGAGCCCGCTGCTGCGGGAAAGTGCGAGGCGCGAGGCCAAGGTGCGACTCGGAATGGGCGCGCTCATTCTTCGCCGATGGGTGACCAGCCGGTAAAGACATTGGCAGTGCGTCGCTGCAGACGATGATGAGTACATCGTTGAGCGACGCAAGGTGGACGTACCGCTCCGAGTGCCTCTCTATACCCTCGTTGACAGAGGGTCGGTGAGTCGGTCGCTGCGAAAAGAGAATGAGCTTTGCCCAATGGAAAGGTTCTGGGTAGAAACACACCGAATGACGACGAGCTCGGAGCGAGTAACCGGTGAGGCGTTGGACGGACACGGATGAGCCAGGTCCCAACCCATCCAACCGTCGCTGTCGATTGCCAGCGAGTGCTCCGAGTTATGCGAGGAATGAGTGCCGCTTGAAATGGGGAGGCGGGCAGTGGGAGACTCGGATGGAGCAATGGACAGGGCTACCTCAGACTCGGAAAGGCTCCAGTGCGATGGGCAGACGGGTCGTTTCGTTCGTCGTCGTTGCGGTGAAAGGTGTCCGTTGCTTACCAACATGATTGATCCGCTCGCTGATTGATCCGCTCGGGGCTCGTTCTCTCTTCCCACCTCCACCTAGTTCAGCATCTCGCGAGAGGAAGAACCAGCCCAGAGCCGCATACAACTTATGCTCTTTATTCACGCATGCTATCTATCCTGCATCAACTTAGACGGCTTAATCGTCGAGCCAGCTGGCAGTGGTGTCGCCGCCGGCGGTGAGTGTCCTTATCCTTGCTCGAGCTTCCTGCGGCTTACGACTATTTTCAGTACACCCAACGACGTCCCCGCATCTCCCCCGCGCTCGTCGATAATCTCTTCCCTTGGAAACGTCTTCGTTCCGGAGTCCACTGGCACAGCGGCCGCGCAAGGTCCTCCGAAAGATGCTCATGGATTGGAGGAACCCCAGTCTTTGTGCTACGCTGTAAGCTGTACTGTACCTCCAGTGAACCCCTTCGAAGTCCTCCATTGACGCTCGCGTTTTTTTTTGCAGGGAAATCGATTAATTGGCAATGCTCATACGCTGCTGCGCCTCGCATCGCCGCGTACTTCTCGTCCTTAAAACGGCACCACACACCCACTCCTTCCCACGGCGATACCGAACGACCTATCTATGTGCTGGATGCCAGGGACTGTGCAGAAGAGAAGTCGCTCCACTGGCAAAATCGCGTCCAGTTTGCTATCCCAAATTCGTTAATCTGTGGAATATTTCGGGCTTGAATCACCAAAGCTTCGGACGGGAGTGTGAGCTTTGGTAAGCTGAGCCCGCGGCCAATCTTATTCATGATCGTCTCTGATAAATCCTCCTCTCGCAGTATACATGGCTCGCCGCCTTCCGTTTGGTTGAGCCTGGCCGCGGCATGGAGCTCAAGCCGGAAATCCAGTACGATTCGGTCTTTCTCTTGTTCTCTTGTTCTCTTCTGAACCCTGGTAGCCCATATCCACGTACTCCAATTGGCCATGATATATTGATAGAAGCTGGCAGCGAGGGACGGGCCAGGGCCTGTAAGTATTACAACTGTTACAAGTGCCGCAGTTCGTGCTTCCTGGTCTCTGGGCTGATTTTGATTTGCACCAATAGCTACTCCGGAACGCAGAGGACTCGGACCCGGATAGAGCGAATCGCCTCGACGGGGCTTGCGCGACGCTGGTGTAGGTTTCAGCCCGAATGGAAGCGGTGAGTTGGCTCTTCGATCGCTGTCGTTCCGAGTCGCGCGCTCAGCCACCGACTGCACTAGCGATGGACAGAGGGCATGGCCCAGAAGATCCCAGGTCTAAGCATCAATGCCTGCCTGCACACACAAGATGACGAGCGGCGTCTTTCGATACTTCCTCCCAATGTACGCGCCTATAATATAATCAGACTGGTCCTAAAGCTGCTAGTCGAGCCGACTGCTAGTGCGCACATTCCCTTCCCTCAGCCCTGCTATCGAGTCGTCCAATTGAAACCTTAACCAAACCGTGTGTCCGCTGTGACACAAGCTAAAGACGTCGAACCAACCTCAGTGTTCTCTGCGTGAGCGTTCTCCGTGGAATATATTTCACCATGTGCTCAAACTGAACGCAGACATGCTCGCCTTTACAAATTACAATCGATATCGTGAGTACGTGTGATTTCTGACGCGTCTGGCAATTTCCTAGTACCGACCTAGTCAGGACTTGAAGGAATCTCTTAAACTGCTGGGTGTCCTCAATACTGCATTCCGCTCGGGTCCTAGCCCCACGTCGAACCTCCTGCCTTCCTGCTCGACCTTGCTATGGAATGGATCTGGCAGGACATCGCGGTGCACGCCTCGAGCTCGTTCTTGTTTCCGTGGTAAGATAGAACTGTCGATCCACATTTGCCGAAGGAACACACTCAACGTTCGATGCATGTTCGTAGTATCTCAAACGGACGACTCGGACGGACTATTGTCAACTGTTACGATACGCAGGGGTGAAATCTAATCCTTCTTCCGTCACCTTGCCCACAGTGGCCAGTAGATTTCAAGTCCAAAGGCACCCTTGTAATTCTTTCAACGACAATGTCCGAGTCTCTCATCAGCCAGCTACTCTTTGGAAATAATCTCCTGGATTTTCCGATGCTGGATGTCACCGTCATCCAACCAGTTACCTGCCTCTCTTCAATTAGCTGTCGTCCGAAAATATCGCCGGCCCGGGACGCGCCGAATTCAAAGCTGTCCACGTTAGAAGCAGGTAAGGCGTCTATCTGCCAATCACTCACAGCCTCCAGCCTCGCACAGCCCACGCTTCACATCTTGTCTCTCACCTCCACGATGCCCCGCCAACAGCAATCCCAACACTGTCCTCCTGGAGTCCAGCTAGCCGAGCTGGGTCCAGGCAAGCATCTGCACCGTCCCAGCACATCCAGGGGGCAGATCGAGCCGCCTTCTTCAACGATGTCAATAACGTCACCATTACTGGGGGCATATTCAATCAGGTCATTCAGCAGAACGGTCGCGAGCCCGAGGGGACTGGCGAGGGGAGAAGGATGAAGATCGTGAGCACTGGATATTCACCTACTATTTGTTTGTCTTACGCATCACTAGAATTCCATCGTGTCAAGTGGGGTGCCATACATCTGGGAGACATGGTCGGCAAGGCCACAATTGTCGAGCGCCGTACCACTCGCACTGGACGTGTCAAGGCTGTTGTGGTTGGAGAGAAGACAATTTATCAAGCCAACATATTTCCCTCGGCAGAGCCATTTACAGCTGTGGCATATAATGGACTGGACTTTGTAAAGGTGAGTGAGTGCCCACCTCACAGAAATTTGCTTCATCTTTGGCTCTAGTACAAGGAGGACACTATTGAACAGCAGAGCAGCTTGTCAGTGTTCTCCTCTTTTGCTTGTCTGATGTACTACTGAACACTCACAGCTCTCCATATATTCCCCAACTCTTTGGTGTGACAAACTCTCGCTTTATGAATGCACTCATCTACCATGATGGTAGCTCTTGACCTGGTTCCCAAGCAGTGACTAACCTTCAACCCAGATTTAATTCCCCTGTCGACTGTCTGGAGCATGTGCACATCAAGTATATCACAAAAGCTGTTGTGGCCTCTCCTGGTAAATTCAAGAAGTTGATGTGTTCCGGTCTGAAACATTCTGTAGGCTCAACAATTCACTGTAAGGGATTCCTCTGTACCTTCAAGTGGACTAATTTTCAGACAGGCCTCCACTCAATACCTGCAGGAAGATGTGGGGGTGAGCCTGGATGAATTTAACTTTAGAAGCTACTCGGAGTGGTATTGCTGCTCAACTGGAAGACTGAAAATCAGTCTAGGATCCTCTGAGCTTGCAACATCAGATTGGTTGAAGAACCGGTCACGCATGGAGCACATCAGCCATTCAGAGCTTCAGAGGCCAATCACCCCCTGGATGTCTCTCCAAGAGCTCTCAGAATTACTCTCATTTGAGACCATAGTGGCCATGCTCTATGATGGAGCTCGGACTACTATTTCTCTGCTGAATCCTATGGAAGACATCTCTTTTCAATTTCCCACACTACTGGGCATAGACTCAAACCAGAACGTCTGTGAAATCATGCACTTTCCAACTTCATACAATCTTGAGCCAAACATATTCAACTGGTATTATCGGTCCAGTAATAGGCCGATAGCATATCCGGTGGGACAAAGAGTCTCGGACAAATGGACAAGGTATCTAGTTGTTTATTTCACAAATTTGGTGTTTTAAACCATGATACAGGATAACAATGGATGATCTGCGCATAATGCCAGTGCATCAATCATTATCCAACCAATGCAACTTTTATCATTTGCGCCAAGCACTGGACTTTCAGTCCAGTCAAGCCAAGTTTTACAAGCAGGCAATAATGGAGATTGTGGCAAACCAAGATGTTTCCTTATGTGAGATGTCACTTAATTCATGGAGGGAATTTACTGAAATATTAGAATAGGGGCTGATATATGTAAAGTATGATCTCCTTCTCCTTCCTCTCATTGAGCCATCTTAGTTTTTATCACTGGCATACAGATGGAAATCCACATCTTGGATACATCAGACGAGTTCACACTCGCCGGCACATTCATGAGCAATGCTCCAACAGACAACCTGTTCCTGTGCCTTCCAACCGTGGCACCTATGTATAATGCTGCAACACGTTGTTTCACTATCCCTTCCCTCCGAAACTCATACTACTGGTCCCGAGATTCTGCTGGCCTTCAGCCGCTTTGTCTAGAGGAAATAGATCTGTACACCCCACCCGAGATCCTCTTCACCCTTCCCTTCATGGAATACGTCTACCAGTTGACGAGCTCAACAACCTTAGAGTTGCATTTTCAAGTCATCTAACAGACCCGACCACATCATACCTTGCTCCAATTGTGCATGAAGTGTCAAGGCTACTCTTCAGTAAGTGCTCAGATGGACTAATGATGGCCTTAATCCAAATGTATTTAGATTTCACCAAAGCAAGCATTCCAGAGCCATTTAGTTGGTCTATGGAGCCTTATGTATGTCGCTGCTGGTGAGATGATACTCTCTGTCTTTTGGCTGCATTGGACTCACTTCAAGACAAGTGCAGAATTGGACCGCAATTTTGACTAAGGATAGACCTACCATGTACTATATAGCATTACTTTCGGCCCACTGTTCTGCACGTGCACACACTTATGCCTTGTGTTCATAGGGTCTTTGAACCTTTTGGTTGGTGCGGCGGTCAAGACGTTTGGCGAGTGCTGGAATATGCAGTTCGGATCGGGGTTGGCGCGTCATGTCCTTCTCAACGATTTTTGTGTTACGCAGTTTCTGTCGAACCGCCCCGATGGATGCAAGTGAAGTGGAAAGATGAGATGCAAAGATGCAAAGATGCAAAGAGAGCAGTCAGAAACCAAAGGTAATTCTAGTTCTTCTTGGGTTCGAGTGTTTTGAATGTGATTGATTTTACTGTTTTAGGCGTGGAGGGAAGAAAGGAAGGAAGCCAAGAATGCCGGTGTCCAAAGGTGGATTGGCATTGGAAGAGATGTAACGGTCTGGAGCTTAGACTGGAACAAGATTGGGACGGCGAGGAACCTTGCAGGTTGTAGAAGCGCAGATTGAAGGACGAGGCGTGAATGAACGACGACCCAATGATTCGCAGGAGACTAGAGCTGGATCGCAGCGAGTCCGCGACAGCAGTGTCACAGCACAGAAATTGCCAGAATAAGAACTTGAAGAGAAGGGGCAAAAAGAACGATGCTGAATCGAATAGCTTGCTGCCGGAGCCGGAGCGAGAGCAGTCGTTTTACGACATGGTGGTATACAGCACTGCGAGCAAACCGTCCAAGTTTTGTGAAGCTGAAGGGTGAGGGATAACGAATCGGAGGCTGGACAACGTGATGAGGCTTGATTCTTCTCGGCCGGTATATTGCCACAGGCGAGATTGGATCCAGATCTTGTCCGGGCAGATGGAACTTGAGTGGTTTCGTCAACTCTGGGCTCGGAAAGAGTCGGAATATAACGCTGCCGCTCGTTTTGATTGCTTTCGCTGAGTAAGTGGGGACCGAGACAGTCTCCTCAGAGTTTGGATGCCCATCGAGATCTGGGGCCGAAAGGCCGATGTAACGACAGCGTACAGAACGAAGCAGAGTCGCCAGTGAAGAGTGGAAGTCGAGAGAAGGCGTGTCACGGCCGTCACAATCCCGCTTGCTCCCGACCATGATGTCGCCTACTCTCCCCCACGGTCCACCATGGCCACTTGAGTCTCCCGCACCCTTGCGACTCTCTTCCGGTGCCGAACGTGACATGCAATCATCAATGGTCCGATAGCGACTGAGTTGTCGGAGTCGGAGGGTTTATGGTGCCAGTGCGTGCAGTGGGAGCTTTAACGAGCAGATTCTGACCTTCCTAGAGTCTTAGTGCTTAGAAGTGCAGGCTTCAAGACCCTAGATTGGGCCTCCGAGTCTCAGCAGGGACAATAATACACCTCGTCGGACGGTCATGGATGACGGCGGCAGGACTGCGAGGAGGGCTTGGGCAGTCTGTCTGTCTGTACGGTGCGTTCGGCTTACGTTGCTCCTCGGCGATTCGCTCATCTTCTGTGGCAACAGAAACCTCACCCGAGCATGTCGTGCCGCCACAGACGTACCCAGCGAATGGCTCTCTCCGATACTTCATCTCCACTCGTCTCCGACTCCTCGCCATCCGTGCTTGTCGAAGCTTCCTCCCCGCACAGGAAATACAATCCCCGACGTTCGGCAGCCATGTCCGCGCACGCCGAATGCATCCAGGTCACCCACGGCAAAGAATCTCCTGCCATCCGGATTCGAGGGCCGGGCAGACACATCCAGCACTGCATGCATATCGTTGCCGAGGCAGTCCGACGGTACGCGCTCGACTAAGCACGACGTCGTCGCCTGTGCAGGAACGACCTTCGACCACGAGCCGCCCGCCCTCGCCACTGTGGGAAGGGTGCGCGGGTTGGTAACCCGCACCTGCGAAAACCTGGTACACTTTTGCGGGTTGCTGAGCTGCGAGCCCCCAACCCGCAAATCGGTGCGGTTTGCCAACCCGCAAAATTTGATCCGCAAACCGGTGCGGGTTGGGAACCCGCACGCATTTGCAGGTTGGTGATTTGCGAGTTACCAACCCGCAAATGGGTGCGGGTTGGGGTACCTCAAGGATCTTGCAGGTTACTGGCCCGCACGCATTCGCGGGTTGGCGATTTGCTGGTTCCCAACCGGCAAATCGTTGCTGGTTTCGGTATTGTATCTGTTTGCCGGTTACCAACCCGCAAATAGGTGCGCGCGGGGTAGCTCAGCATCTAGTACTTCTATCCTCACCCATCTTGTGCAATATAGAATGTCTTTCCCGATAGGCCCGCGCCGAGCTTGATTGATCCGAAGCTCCGAATCCACGTGCTCCATCGGTTCTTGCTTCCCGACTTCCACCACGACATCTCTGCCGCTCCTCTGATATTGCTCGCGAACCGCTCACGTCGCGTACTACTACACTGCCTCAAACCGCCCGTCCGAGGACATCCAATCTCCCGCTGTCGATGTTCTTGTAGCCGCCGATGGCTCGGACGCGTGCTGGTCCTGCGAAAAAATTGGAGCGCCCAAAGCGCTGTTGGTGTCGTCCGGGATGCGGGAGACTGCTCTGTCGGCGGACCCGTTGTGAGCACTACCGCCATGTAACGGATAGGACTGCGATTGCACGCTCGGAAACGGTCGCAAGTGACGAAAGCTCGGAACGTCTGCCATTTGACTTCGAGATTCCGAACGAATTGAATTATCAACTTCCTCCACCGTTTCTCCAGCCGCCCTCTCCGATCCCATCGACCTCCTCCATCCCCGCTGCTGATGCCGACTCAGACGAGGCTCACCCTCTTCCATTCACACTCGCAGACATCGACGTCAATATCGACACCGGTGAGCCAAGTGGATGGGCTTTCTATGATGAAGATCGCGACGTGGACGATCTTCCTGTCATTGACGAGTCTGCAAAGAAGTTGCTGCATGCAAACGTCGCATCATGGCTGCTGCGTACGTGCTGCACCTGCTACTCAAATCGCCCTAACTCGAACCAGGGAATGTCATCCTGAGCGAGAACGACCGGGATAATATTCGAGCAATCGCCCTCAAGATCGTCGCCAACATACCACGCGAGAAGTTCGATATGCTGCGGAAGGCATTCGCGCACAAAATGGATATTGACTCGGAGTATATGATTCTTCGGCGCCTGGGTGAACTTTCCGGTGTATCTCCTGTGTGGTACGACTGCTGTGTCGATTCGTGCATGGCGTTCACCGGACAGCACCTCGAGCTCGAGGAATGTCTATTCTGCGACCAACCACGGTACAAAGCGAATCGAAAACCCCGACGACGCTGGCCGTACTTCCCCCTAATCCCACGCCTCCAAGGATTCTTCCAAGACCCGGAGAAGGTCAAACAACTCCTGTATCGACACAACCGCTCTTCTGTCCCCGACTCTCTCAGCGACATCTTTGATGGTGAAGTGTACAAAGAGCTCTGCCGTACGCGCGTCATCGTGGATGGTCAAGTCCTTGATCACTACTACTTCTCCGGCAAATACGACATTGCGTTGGGTTTCTCATCGGACTCATTCCTCATCTTTGAACGTCGCCGTCGAGGACCCTCCGCCACACCCGTTGATTCTGCAAATATTTAACATCCCTCCTGAGTTCCGTACTCATCTTGTGCATATCGCTCCGCTCGCTGTCTGTCCTGGGCCTCGCCCTATCAAAGATGCACGCAGCTTCTTTGCTCCCTTTGACGATGAGCTCGCCCAACTTGCTGTTGGAGTGAAAACATTTGATGCCCTCAGTGGCGCCGACTTCATCCTGCGTGCCTATCTCATCACCAAGATGGCCGATATTCTTGCAAGGATCAAGGCTCTCGGAACGCGAGGCGTAAATGCACTTGTTGCGTGCCAAGACTGCATGATAGTCGGCCAACGAAATGACGACCCTGATGCGCAGTATAAGAATTACTACCTCCCGCTGGCACTTCCGAACGAACTCGGTGTCCTGGACCGCTCCTGGGATCCACGGGATCTCCCTCTTCGCACAAGAGAGTCGTATGCTCAGCAGCTGGCCGAGATGGACGCGGCAGAGACGAATGCTGGTCGCGAAAAACTCGGGAAGTTTTATGGCCTTAACGAAGCACCAGCACTCCAGCGCGTTGAATCGCTAGATCCCAGCCGTCAATATCCCTGGGATTTTATGCATCTCCTCTTCGTCAACATCCTTCCTCATCTGTGGCTGCTTTGGTGTGGACGGTGGAAAGGGCTCGATGGAGATTTCGTTCTTGATGCCGACACTATTGCGGAGATTGAAGCCGAGACCGCGGAGGCAATGAAGACGATTCCGGCGGCATTCACGCGAAGTCTTGCACGCGGGTTCGACAAGTTTACCGCAGAGTCATGGTCATTACCCTTCTATAACGCACCTCTATCGTATCAAAGATCGGATCAGAGCCTTTTCGAGACTCACTCTGACCTTTTCGAGTCTTACTCTAGCCTTTTCGAGTACTTTTAGCGCACGTTCGCGCCTCGAGGCGAGCGGCATGCAAGCCGAGCTGTCATGACGCGAGTATGGCGCAATCATGACGAAACTTGCCAATTCGGGCCCGTTACTTCCGCCCTCACTCCGCCCTTCTTCCTGCCACCATCTCGCTCTCATTCTTCTCGCAGCGTCCTCAAGCGCCTCTCGCCTCTCGCCTCTCGCCTTGCGGACTCGGACGCCTCTCGCTTCGCTGTCCCTCCGAGTCCGCAACTCGCAACGGTGCGTTTGAATATCTTTGTATGTCCTTTTGCTCAACGTCTCAGGTTGTACCCGTTCCCGCACATCGTGCTCCGAGTCATCTCATGCTCTCCTCAAGACCCGCTGCGCTCAACGTCTCGCAGGCCTGCACCCTCACGTCGAGGCCTGTCATGGGCTGATATTTTTTGCGATGTCGACGCCTATCTGAATGGAAGGGCTGCGCTGGCCTGCCTCGCGATGGAGGATGGACCTCGAAAGACGAGGGTATTGTTGTCGCAACTAAGGTACGTCTGCTACGCTCGCACCGCTATGGAGACACGCTTACATAGATGCCAGATTCACTTCCGACGCCTCTCCACCCATGCCCACTGCACTCACCCCGAACGCCGCCCGATTCACGTTTACCGAAACTACGGTGATAGCGGGCGGGACAGACCGGAAGCGCCATCGTCGTCGACGTAAGCCGCTGTGCATTTGACTCGACCACACCGTCACTGGATGTATACGGGAACTGCGGAGGAGCGGGGGTGTGCTGCGAGGGCATCGATTGGACGCAGCAGAGGCTCTTATCGGAGCATAACGGTAACATTCGTGTATTCTCGCTACTGTATGCTATACATCCTTGCGAGCTTCTGTTTTATCTTTGCCGCTATGTACTCGGTTCTTCTATGGCTATGAAGCTCAAAGTCACCTCAGTCTGAGTCCGAGCCTGCCCTCCTCGCTCCCGATTCTCGCCGACGAATCCCCAATTTTAGCTCACTCACGCCACTGTGACGCCGACAAGAACAAAGAGCCACGACTTAGCTCTCAGCTTAGCTCTCAGCCGCCACCCCAGACAACTCGCAGCCAGTTTGAACTTGCAGCAACACTGTAAACCTTTGTATCTCACATCTTCCGTGGTGAGTCTTCACTGTCTGTTCGTCATTGATTGACTTGCATATGCTTTGTAGCGATGCCGCATGCCCAGCTCTGGGAAATAGGCGAGATCCGGGAGCCGCGATGGAGAGGACTTGGGTGGGAGCATTGGATGCGTCTGCCATGCTTTCCTCGCTTCAATCATTAACCACTGCACACAGCCAACGCGAACCGAACCTAACCCCACCAACAGCCTCCCTTCTCGACTCCCACCATTGTCTCCAGCTGCTCTTCCGCGCTGCTCAGGGCGTCCGTCTTGCATCGAGAGTTCAACTTGCAAGCCTGTACAAGCGGCCCATGTGACACAAGCTACTCTGGCTTCAAGACAGCGCAAGACCCCGGCTGGCCACGATGAGCGAGGACGATAAGCGCGCGACGGTGACCGGCGCCTGGAAGAGGAGAACGGGCTGTAATCTAGGTGCGTGCTGCAGGCGGACCACAGATGGCGAGCTCACAACCTATTGTTCCTTCCTCAGCTTTGTGCGCAAAGACTGGAACTTGACTGAAACCTCGAAAGCTGCAGCCAGTTCCCATTGCCAACATCGACACGGTGATCACTCCCTTCGCAACACCATACACCCTCTTCGAATGCTTACGGACTAAGCGGACATGAACGGACGGACGACGAACATTTCACGACATCAGTGTTGTTGGCTCACCCCATCCCAATGTCTCTTCTCGGCCTGCCCAACGAATGTCAGTCTAGGTGAGTCTCCGTTCTCGGCTTCGTCACCTGTTGCTGATGAATGCCAATTCAACGACGATCTCGCAGCCTCGCTAACGCTCGCACACTACTAATTTGATTACAGTTCTATGTAGACCGTGGCCAGACTCGGATGCACCCTCAACCCACCGACCTTTCTCGCATACCGGCAACGGTGTCCATCTTCTCTAGCTCCCACACACTTCCGCGACCCATGCATGGTCTGCGTTAATCTTCGGCAAGCACAGATTGAAACCTCGAACGCTATGGAATAGCGCTGGGAAGCAACAACGACCACTAAAGGCGACGTGGAGATGTACCTATGGCCTGCGGCAGTCTCCGGGCGAAGGACGAGAGTATGCTGGGCTGAGCAGCTGCCAGCGGCCGCCGGGAACCACCCTGGAGGTGTGAAACGCGCATGCAGACAGGTAAGCAAGAAAGAGACGAGTGAATATTCGAACACCAGTAGCTAGCTAGCGAAGGATAGGTTTTTGTATCCACCGCGTGTACGCAGATACCTAAAAAAAGAAAATTGTAAACAACTTCAATCAACTTGGTTTCAAGTTTGCATGCTTCAGGATAAGTTTGCGCGCTTCGGAATATCCTTGCCCTGTTCTGGCTCATGTGCCGGAGCGGAGCGACGGCCTGCCTTGTTCTGGTTTACCTATCTGATGCCCGGCCTCCTCCGCGGTCGCCTTCCCGCCGTGTATCACCAGCACGCTTGCACTCTTGTGGAGATTATCAAGACATGTCTCCTGTTCACCATTACCTCTCAGCAAATCGATAATCTGGAGGAACAGATCATTGAATGGGTACAGGAATACGAAAGGTTTGACAACCATTATTCTACGTGTTTCAACGAGACTGAATACTCACCTAGGCTCTATTATCGATATAAAAAGGACCGACTCCAAGCATGCACTTTAACGATCCACGGCTTGTTACACATCCCTCAAAATCTGCGCAATCTCGGTCCCGTTTGGGTCTACTGGACGTTCTGGATGGAGCGCTACTGCGGTTTCCTCAAACGCGGTCTCCAATCTCGTCGTTTCCCTTGGGCAAACATGAACCGGCGCGTGCTCCACTACATTCAGATGGAACAGCTCCAGGTCCGCTACAATCTGGCGGAGGAATTCAAACCGTTCTCAACTCACAGCGACGCCTTGTCTTCGTTTGAACACACCTACACTGATTGTATGTTCCACCACACCTTGTTCGGCTGCTTCTCACCTCTTTGCCAGATAATCAAATCGTATTTTGCAATCCATATGAAGAGATGCACGAGCCTTCGGCGGAACTGCGCTCAAAGATAGCTCGCTATTACACTAACGTCATTGGACAAGAATTTATCCAGCGTCACGCCCTCAAGGAGCTGCTTCCTCAGATTATGCCAAGGTGGGGTAAGGTCAGAATACAAGGCGGAGACTCGATTAGATGTGCATGGGCGATGCCGGAGGAGGATGAGGAGGTTCGCGACAACACATTTGTGCGAGTGAGTCAATAATTACTCATCATGTCCGCCTCTCTGATCCGTCTTGGTCAGTTTGAGATGGAGGTCTCCCGAAACGTCAACGGACAGTCCATCTGGGTGCCTGAGATTTGCTATGGCCGTCTCGATGAAGTCCTTGCTTTGAAGCTACCGATGGACAACCGACTCCGGGGATATTCAAACAAGATCCGACTTGTTGCCGTCATCACTCCAGTATCTACCGTTGGGAAAGATGCGGCGCAGGAAATCGTCACGTACAACCGATTCAATCAACAACTCGTCGTCGATGTAGATGGAATCACAGCGGGGGCGGGACGCTTTCAAACACGCGCGAACTGGGTGTTGGTGGATCAGAGTGGAGGTCTGGTTCGACCCAAGTTTGTAGCCCAGGTGGAGGAGCAGCTGGATGGATCTGGTGTAGAGGTAGACTCTGATTAATAACTCAGCCGAGGACTGGGAACGAGAAGATTGTACAAAGATAAAGGGAAAATACGAGGGCTGAAATCTGTATAGTCGGACATCCGTGTATCACAGGCAGGATGAGGAGAAAGTAGGGCTTCACATTTAACCTGCAGCAGGGAGTTCGAGGGTTGATTCTCCAACCCGTGGCTATCGGTGTATCTCCTGTTGACGGCATCGCCATGCGCGAAAGCATTGAACTGCACACTCAAAATCGGACAGCAGGAGACCTGCGGGAGGGAGTTCCAGGGGTGATTCTCCAACCCGCAGCTGTCCTGTTGTCCAATTTTGAGAGCCAGTGACACACCAAGCAAAAGAAAAGAAAACTGGTGCCACTCGAGCGACGAGTACCCATTCGAGCGACGAGTACCCACTCGGCATGTGGGCCAGTGGAACGGCCAGGGAGGACAGAAGAGTAATGGTCAGGCACCGACCAATGGGGTCGGGCACTATGAGGCTGGGCAAAGTTTCCTGGCGTCAGTGAGGGTGGGAGTCAAAAGCAAGATTTTGGCCGGCCTCGCGCCGCACATACGGTGACTTTTGATCCGTGGTTTTGATCCAGGTTGACGTGCGTGCAGGAAGACGGAGCATCGGCCCGATCAAAATTGATGGCTAACACGACCACACAACGCGCTCCTTACTCCTTTCACTCATGTCGTCGCGTCGTCGCAAGGCACCGTTTAAAAGCAACCCCCCACCTAATGAAGAGATTCAAGAGAAGCCAGTCGAATCTAAGGAGGATGAGCTGCTGAGGCTGAGGGCCGAGAATGGTGTGTTGCCTAGAACACCTCTGGCGAGCACTAATGGCGATGATCCCAGCCCAACTCAGAGCGATTAAGAATCCTCCCAAACTAATACCCGAGCCAACAAAGCGCCGACCGGGGACAAAAGACACCGACAGCATGTACGACTTGCAGAAGGCGATGGGGCTTGGAGACAAGGACGATCGTTTTAATGGGCTGAAGGTGAGACAGATCCCGTTGTACGCGAGAGCTCTACTGACTCTCCACTGTCAGTCTCTTGTGAGCTTGTGGCTCCATCGCCATATCCAGATGAACGGAACCTGGAGCGATTTTAGTCTTGGAGAGCGCATGAGTGTGGTTACATTGGTGCGTCACCGTTCACTCTTCCTCTTCCTCTCTAACAGTCAGAAGATTGCGGACGACATACCCTTCTTCCGTCACTTTGTCGAGGCCTGGCCAGCGCGGGTCATGGCGCAGCAAGCCGTCAATAGCTGGTGGCGTGGCTCGAATTATGACTTCGAAGGAGAAGCGCAATGGCAGGCTGCGGACGACGAAGAAGGCGGATGGATGTTTGAGGGCCAGAGACACCCTACACCGCGCGCATCCAATCCGGTTGCTGCTGCTCAACGACTCGCTGCCCACGCGGAGCTTATGTCCAAGAAGAAGGCCACGAAAGCTCGTCCCCGCAAGACATCAGACAAGAACGCACAATCTTCCGATGATGAGGGACCTCCCAAGAAGCGAACTCGCCGCCAGAGGATTCAGCGCGCGCGGCAGGCGCCGGAGATGGCTGATGCCGCGAGTGAAACTGATGACGAGGTGTGTGTATTTCCCATTTTTTGGGGATGTTACTCATAAGCTTCATGTGTGTTCCCAAATTCAAGTCTCCGCGCACAGTCTCGCAGCCCAAGCCGGTACCTCCCAGTAATCAAATCAAGCCCGCTTCACGCCCTGCTTCTCGACCGGCCGCCCAGCCTGCTCCACCACCACCTGCACCTGTTCATCCCGGGCCCGATTCTCTACCTCTTGCTCTTCCTCAACCTCTGAAGCCTTCCCGTGTTTCTGCTCCATTTCCAGTCCTTCCGAGTCCACCGCGTGCTGTTGCTGCTACCACCTCAACTTCGACCACCCGCTGTCCAGTTGCAAACTGCACTGACTGTTTAGCAAATCCCCTCCCTCTCTCTATAGCTTCTCTGCTTTCTCAGTTGAACATGATGCCCTCTGGGCGCCGTGTCGACACTCAACAACTCGCGCAACGTGTCTGCGGCGAAATCCATACCGCTATCGATCTGCTAAGCAAGGCTAAACGCTCTGCATGGCCCGAAATCACCGTTACTGCACTTTCTTTGAAACGAATGGATACTTCTCGGGAAGCTCTTGTCGCGGGTCTTCGTAATTCGACGATTCTGGCCTCGTTATACCCATGGAAGAACTTTCTTGGCCTCATCGAGCATCGAGTCTATGCATTTGCGAGTCTGTGGGACGAAAAGGTAGCGCTGCACAAGATGTTCCCTGCACTTGAACGGGCCAAGGGCTGCGGACGGTGGGTCTCTCTTATTATCCCATACAGACGATTATAATCCAGTGTAGGCTCGGTCCTCAAGGCGCGCTCGCAATACATGATTGGCTGTGGCCTGTATTCTTCTCCACGGCAGGTCACCCACTTTTCGATATAACACCAACGATCGCAGACTTGAGCACGACATCATGGGACGACTCTCCTTTCGAGTTTTCCTTCCCGCTCGAGGCTCTTGTTGAGTTCGTGGCGGTACCGACCATCGCCGCCGCTATTCTCAAGAACAAGCACAAGCTTTCAACACAGGTCGCTGCATACGATCTCCTCCAGAGCTCGTACGAATATGGCCTCATCTTCAACTCCGTGCATGTATGTATTCGTGTCAGTTTCCGTTTCAAACTAACAACAACATGCCAGAACTCAATCGAATTACCGCCAAGGACCCTAGCGCTCAAAGAGAAGACAGTAACACCATTCCTTTCCGTTTGCATTCCAAACTGAAGACCATTAGGTTTTGTCCGAAACTCCGGCGCTCAAGGCACCCGGCAAAACTGTAACGCGAGACGAGTATGTCAAGCCAGAAGTAAAGAAGATTAAGATGAAGAACGTGGTATGATTTTACCGATATGCTGGGGTATTCTCTGCTAAACTTTCGGCGAAGCCTCTGAAAACGAACTCGACAGTGGGTGGTACTACTGCAGTCTCTTACAGTGCTCATTTTTTTTTCAGACAAAGCCAGCGCCGATGATAGCAACACGTAGACAACCGGCTCGCGCCTCAACGCGACCAGCAGCTAAGGTATGTGCGACAGATTTGTGCTGCCTCCGCTGAGAACCTCTCCTCAGCAGTCGTAACATGGGATTAAATTCGAAGTCGCACGGAAAATGGGATTGGAAGTCGCGCATTAACTACATTTGTACACTATTCAACGCTGTCTGCAGCTTTGTTTTTGAACCTGGCCTTCGGTTTTGGGCGCGGTCCAGTGGGGCCCTGCGTAGCCTGCTTCTCCGTGTCCTCCTGCCACCTCGCCAAATCCGACGCACGTCGAATGACTCGACCGTCTACACGTATCAGATGCCCTGCAGGTTGCGAAGGGCCAGAAAGTGGCTTCGTGCTTCGAACAAGTATTACCTGGTCGGGGCAAACCCATTCAATATGTTTTGCTCGAAGCTTGAGTTTTTGCTTCTGCCCAGCACGGAATTCCGTCTCGCCGTACATGTCCACCGTATTCACCACATGTGCGATCGCGTCGAAGCATTCCCGAGCACGAGAGTGGGATGTGTCCGACACAATAGTACCGTCAAGCCAAAGGCTGAACGTATGCCCACTGAGATCAAAGACCTCCCCGAGCGCCAGCTGAATCGCAAGAGTTTGGAAAAATATATATGCAAGTGTGGATGTTCGGTCGCGACGGCCGGTTCTTGCGGTTTCTGCTCTCACCATTTTCTGAACAACCAGCTCCATAATATCGACGCACGCGCACGATCTACAACTCTATTTCCACATTCGCGTAACGTCGACCAGCTCCATCGATGTAGCCCAGGTTCGCGTGAGATGGCGGTATACCGGTGATGCAGCGACGGAGGGTGCAGGCCTGAGGATAGAATGAGAGTGGTGGGGCATCGCGTTTGAGAGTGTGTGCGTATATCGACCAACCTGCACGAGTCTGAGCTGAGGAAGATGCGAAGGCCACGAGGGACACGCACCGCTATCAATGCAGCCGGATCCGCATCCTCCGCTCTCTTACAGCCTCCCAAACCGTTCCCTTTCGTCGTTCGTTCGGGATAAGTACCCCTGGGGTGCTCTTCAAAGCCATGGATATCGTCGGATGAGTGAAGGCGAAGAGATATTGACCCGTCGTCACAGTGGAAACGCGTTAATGGAGGTCGGCGGTGCAGCGTCTTGGAAGCAATGTCGGAGTTGTAGCTCTTGGTTGGAACTGGTAGTGCGGGAAGGTGTTCGCAGTCGGGAATCGAGCCTAGGCGTTGACTGGGGTCGTTAGACAGCGCGCATGAAGAGGTACGACGACGCACCATGCCAACACCATCCACCAGCTCCGGAGAATCCACCCAGTAGGCAACGATGTACCTCTGTGGAGAGCCCTACGCCTACTAGGGCAGTGTCCGACCGTCCTGCGTGGCGTCTTGAGTCACTGGAGCGTCAAGAGCGCGGCCGGCGAGTCAATCTTTGCCAAAGACGACACACGCGACCTGCGCCGATACGGTGATCCGGGTTGCGTGAAAGTCGGTCGAGGAGACCTCGGAGGGTGTCCGAGAGGATTGGGTTGTCCGCCGGGAGCATCGGCGCGTGAATGAGGAACATCGTTTTGCGGTGATGGACGCGGGGAGCAGATCAGTCACGCGTGACATGACATCAAAGGTATCATTTGCACCTCGACGTTGCCTCAACGCAACTCGACGGTGCTCCGCCGCCCAACTCTGCGCACAAGCATCAATGGCGCTACCTATTGCCGGTCTTCAACTCCACGGACTCGTCCGTCTATCGGCTGACTTGGACTCGGCAGATGGCCAGCCGGACTTGGACTCGTCTTTCTTCGTCGCTGCGCACATCAGGCTACCCACTGGCATACATCTGGATAATTCCACTGCCAGAATACGATTAAAGTCCCAGCTCTCTTTTCGTGCTCACCACATTCATGATTCATCGCCATTCGAGCGCGATGGCGACGCGTGGCCTTGGCTTGACCACTGTGACTCCACTGCGACGACTACTAGTAAATACTGCCGCGCTTTCCTTCCCAACATTGTTCCCGCTTGGCCCTGCTCATCCCATCGAGAACCAGGCAAGATTGGGCCTGAATACAGTCAGCTACCCCGACTCGGAGCCTGTCGCTGTACCACGACGTCCGCAACCGCTCTCAGCAGCGGCGAGCGCGGTGTTTGACTCCATTGACCAACACCCTCAGTTTGCGACGATCTATTGTCCTCGACGACGTCTTTGCGAACTCTCGTCCCTATGAAATACCTCCGACGTTCCTTCAAGTTTGACGAAGACTCGATTCAGCTGTGAGGGAGGCCTATTGACGATGGGAAGACACTAGGCTGCGCTGGATAGCCTTGGGAGTGGGAGTAGGGGGAGCTACTGTGCCAGATATCGCATTGAAGTTGTCCCTTGTAAGTCCTTCTTGCTCTGTATCTTGCGAAAGAGCTAACCCGCTTGCTGCAGTTCAGATATATGTACTTCTCTGCCGCTGTACCTCCGGTTCATCCTACGCCCTCACCTGCCAACCCCGCTCGCTCTTCGCAAATGGGCCTCGATGCATGAATATCTACTGATTCTTTTGCGCTCTCTGTCTTGCAGGCGGAAATGCCGGATTCAAGTCTGAGACTTGCGGGTGTCAGCTTCGAATTAATTGTACGACCCACAATAACCCACCTCATCCGCTACCGCGAGCTAAACCATCAACAGTCTTTTTCTTTACCGCCGCCGCCTCAAGGCATCATCGATCATCGCATTGGGGGACCCGCGAGCGTCTGCCTTTCGCCGTCGACGTCGAGCACATTTGAGGGCACCATGTCCCTCTTGCTTCGAAGTAGGCTCTCTCAACAACTGCCCATCCTTCCGACTTGTTCATCACACCCACCTACTAGCGCCCGAGTCAACACATCGGGAAAGAGCTCGGAAGCCAGCGCGACGGTTCTGACATGACCGCAAACCCAAGCAATCCTTCGTCATCGTAGCCTCCGCTGATACCAGTGGCCCACTTTCCGTCGTTGCGGCGCTACGGAATTTAGTCAGGGTGGATTGGTCGTTGAGCGGGAACAGGTATGGGCTCGATAACGAGCTGGAGCCACACGAGATGAGCGCAGATGTTTGCGCATATAGTGCACATGTCTCGTTCCTTGTACGCCGCTGCATTCACATCAGTAGTAGCCACTGTATGGATGACCTGAAGTACTATAGTGGATGCTGATAATACATAGTTGTGGACGACTCAGAGCTCCGAGCTGGAAACGCGCAGTCCGATTAGACCTGGACCCCTGGGCTGCGGGCGCCGGCATTGCAAAGCTCTTCAGGTATTTACGGATCTACGCCTGGGATGAAGCCACTGAGTCTGCGCGAACATGGAATGAATTGAAGTCCATTTGCGGCTTGGTGACCTGCAAATGTGTGCAGCACGGACACCAGCAAGAATTTGCAGGTTACCAACCAGCAAATCGCTAACCCGCAAAAGCGCGCGGGCTAGTAACCTGCAAAAACCTTGCGGTACTCTAACCAGCACCCATTTGCGGGTTGGTAACTCGCAAATCACCAACCTGCAAATGCGTGCGGGTTGACAACCCGCACCGGTTTGCGGATGAAGTTTTGCGGGTTGGCAAACCGCACCCATTTACGGGTTGGTGGCTTGCAGCTCCCCAACCCGCAAAAATGTACCATGTTTTCGCAGGTGCGGGTTACCAACCCGCACGGGCTTCCCACAGTGTCCACAGCTGCCTGTATCGCCTCGCCGGGATACAGCCGTATACTCTGCATGTAGGCGTCATCGTCAGGAGGAACAGTCGATGATGACTTTGCCTCCAGTCTCTGGAAGTACGTTTCGTAATGCCGAACAATAGGATTTGATGAGTTGATGTCGGCGATGATCTCGGTGATGGTGGGAATTGCAAGTTCGCAGATCTGAGCAAGAGTGGCCACAGCCGGCTCTTCTTCCAACTCCTGCGGGCTCTTGTAGGCGTGAGGCCACATAATCACGCCAATCTGACGGAGAATCAGTCTGCTTTTGGCGCCATTGCATATTGCAAGCCAGCTTCACCTGTTCTGCCCTCAAATGCTCCGGGAACTTTCGCAAGTCGGCCAGGGACCAGTAGAAGGATGTATTCGGCACCGATTTGTTCGTCGTGGGCCATACAACACCTTCACCCCAACGGAACTCGAATTCGTTTTCGATGCGCGAGGCGTTGAAGGAGACGAGCCGGGCGGGGAGCCAAATTGTAGTCGATTTCCATTTACGGTCCACCGGCAGGACGTAGAGAGCGGACTCCTCCCTACCATGGGAAATTAGTTTCGAAATCCAGTGGTTTATAAAGGTAGGCACCTGTAAGCCTCGTTCAGAGTGCCAAACAATGCATGGGAATCAAGGGTGGCTGGCTGGCACCGCGTGCACACAAATCGTAGTGTCGTACGTGAGCCCTTGGCTCGCTCCATACCAACACATTTTGTGTGCGAAAATGTGCCGCATTCTTCGCATTCCACGCGCGCACCTGCAACCACATCGGAAGAGGAGCACGGTAGGCAATCCAAACTCCCTACGCAACCATAAACATTCTGCAGTAATAGTACTACGAGACTCACCGCGTGCGGGTACTAGAAGCTCGGGTTCGCTTGGTGGCGAGCTTTCTCCAAGGGTGAAGTCGTCGAAGAAAGCCAACACAGACTCCGGCGGCGGCGCATCGGTCATCTGAAAGGTGTGCTGAGGGTTTGCTCAGAACTTCAGATGAGAACACCCACTCTCACCGGTAATATCTCCGCTTCGGTTTGAGTCCAACCGACGTCATTCTGGAGGTTAAAGCTGTTATACTCCGACATCATCCCGTCGTCGAGCTTTTTCTTGATTTAAACGTAAGCCGAATGTGGCTGATAATGCTCACCTCGGTGTCTAAGAGTTTCTCGTCGTTCTCTTTGCTGCCCACAGACAAGAAGACATCTGGAGCTATATGATAGTCGGTACTGCGAACAATCAATTGCGGTATTCTTACCTAGTTCAAGCACGTCTTTATTGTTTTCTACCAAGGAGGGTGCGTCGATTTCGCGATAGTCGAGAAATGCGGTCAAGCGGGCATGACCGGGTGCAATCCACGGTTGTTGCTGGTCTGTCAGCCGCTGGAGAGTGGGTGCGTCGAGACTAGCCTCGCGAGGAAAGTTGTGGCCATGGCATGGATTGGCGGAGAGATGGAGGTGGAAGGGAAGATTAGCTTGACGCCGTTGTTGAAAGATACGCTGCGCGGCTTCGCCTCCGATGAGTCGGTAGACGACGTAGGAGACCGTATAACCGGCGCGTACATCTTGAAGCTGAGATGAAAGGCCGGTCATTGACCTCTCCAAAGTGAAGCCGACGCGCTGGATCGCACGGCCCCCGTGCCTGAGGCCATCGTAGTCGAATATATCGCCGTCGGGGGTTGTGTAACGGGTGATGTAATGCCCGCCGTTGGAATATATCTGTGCAACAATCTCGTACTTGACACCGTCCGCTGCAGCAGTGTTGTCGAGTGGGAGGAGCTCTGCTGGGATATGCCAGTCATGCTTATCCGACTCAGCAATGTAGATGATGAGGACGGTGGGGAGACTGAGGACGTAGGGCTGGAAGACGGCGGAGCCGTTGCAGACGCGTTCTCCATCCCACTCGCGCCAGCAACGCTGCATCGCCCACGTCCCCGGAGTGAGGAGTCCTTCTCGAAACCATCGTTCAATCTTCCCTTTGAATCGAAGAAACTGCTGGAGCTGCAGCTGCACCTCGTTGGACCATTTTGGCTGAGATACCTGCCAGTGGGCTGCCTCATGTCCGAGGGCGGCGGAACCAGAACAGCGACGCACATCAACCACGTACGCTCGGAACATGCTAATCGCACGTTCAACCGAGAGACGCTCCGCGCCATCAACTGCCATCATGGCGCGAAATGCCGTCGCGTCGTATAACCAACCCTGCATTCAATAAGCGCGGCACTGATTGGAGAGACAGAGACATACAAAGGCCATATAGAATTGCTCCTCAAACTGCAATCCTTCTATCACCGATGACTGTACAAAATGATGGCGAACTTCGTTTCGCAACGTCCACAAGAGATCGGAAGTCTGCAGCGGACGCGGAGCCTCGTCTACGTGCTGAGGGAGTATGGTTCGGAGGCAGGACAGCGGTTGGTCGGGTTGCAGTGAGAAGAGCATAGTCTCAAACATATGCAAGTCGCGTAGAGCAATGGCGTAGAGGGCAGTGAGCGACGAGTCCAGCCAACACGAGTTGTTGTACCACCGATAACATAGGTGGAAGAGCGGATCAGAAGATCCAATTGCAAAGCTATCAAGCAAGAAACCAAAATCTTCGACCGAGCTGGGCGGGACTGTGTTGTTGTAATCTACAGATGGTTGAGTGAGGACTCGAACATAGTGAATTCTGGATCACCTTGCTTGTCATCCTCAATTCCAGCATTCATAGTTGCGTCCGTAAAGCTATCTAGCGAAGACCCTGAGAATAGGATCTCCATAGGCTCCCCAGGAGACGTCGCAGGGAGCGTAGACAACGAAAGAAAGTCATCGAGCGCGAAGAGTAACCCTAGTGGCAAGTCACTGCTCCACTTGAATAGTATCCGAATTGCGTCGAACGTACCGTCAGTTTCCATCGCATCCGAGTTCAACTCAAGATTTAGCCTCTTGCTCGGGGTAGGCTGGTTTTCTGCCCGAAGATTCAGAGAAAGAGGTCGTTTTGCGGGTGTATGGGGAGGGTGGTGTTGGCGTGCCGCGTGCTCCTCAGCGACAGCTTCCCGTTCGAGAGCAAGGGCACGTTCCAGAGATTGCCTGCAAAGGTCCATCTCTAGCTCAAGCATTATTCGAATCGGCCAGGCGTCCTCATAACGCTCGAACACGGGCGTCTCTCGGCGGATCTACACAATGTGAGCTTGAAGACAGTCGCCAAAGTCCATTTACGCACTGCAGAAACGATCCCGTCAATTAGACCAACCGCTTGCTGACTGTAACGCGCGGTCATGTCGATGTATTTTGACCCCGTCAGCTCCACGATCGTCTAGTATGAATGCCCAGCGGTGAACTAGGGTGCAGGGCAGTACAGAAGAAAGGACACACCCGCAGAACCTCGAACCGTTTGTGTGGCAGTCTTAATGCCTCCTCGATCTCATCGATGCTGGTCAATCGCTGCTGCGGCTTGGCTATTTTGGCCAGGCCTGGAAGCTGTTGTCGCAAAGCAGCTGCAGTATTCATGCATTAAACTCCGGGACAAGCAAGAATTGGACGGGTCGTGCACCGTTTTCACGCTCAAGGTGCTCGAGCTGGTGTTGAGCGTCTAGGCGTGCTTGTGAGTCCAAGGATTGCGGAAGTGACATGGTGGCAAGAAGCAGGATTTTTGTTTGGCAACGCTGTCCGTTACAAGCTCGAGCTACGTGATTGATCATATTTGGAGGTGTATTCGCAAAGCCAGAATTTTTGGTTGTGTGAGTGTGTTCAAGATGTGGTCGCTGATTTACTGTACTCGCAAGCGATGCGCTGACGACTCGGGCAGTAAGGATGGGTTGACGAGAAACTCGAGAATCCGCAGTATTCTAAGGGACCTATGAAGCTAGCATCGAAGATCACACAGACTATTAGCCAGAGAGAATGCAGATATAAGCCAGCGATATGCGGGAACGAATTTGCGCCGAGCAAGGATGGAGGTTCGTTGCATCGCTGTGACGTCACGCGTGACTGATCTGCTCCCGACATCCATCACCGCAGAACGACGTTCCTCATTCACGCGCCGATGCTCCCGGTGCACTGCCCAATCCTCTCAGACACCCTCCAAGGTCTCCTCCACCGATTTTCACGCAACCCGGATTACCGTATCGGCGCAGGTCGCGTGTGTCGTCTTTGGCGACGATCCCGCGGCGGACGCGCTCTCGATGCTCCAGTAACTCAAGATACTGCCTAGGACAGTCTGACACCTCCCTATTCGACGTGGGGTGTACCACAGAGGGATATCATTGCGCGTTGGAAGGAATTTCGGATGGTGGTGAATGGTGCGTTGTGATATCTCTTCGTGCTCGCTCTCTAACGATCCCGGTGGACGTGTAGACTCGCTTCAAGACTGTGCTCACCTTTCCTGCCGCAAATCTCCTCATCCACTCCAGTCAAGAGCTGCAACTCCGCCATTTCTTCGCAGACACTGCACAGTCGACGTCCATTCACGCGTTTCCGAGCGCCGACGGCCTAGAGTTTCGTCGCATTCACCCATTGGACAATACCATCTCCTTTTAAGAGGACCCAACGATACTCACGGAACGGACACGACGGCCAGGCGGCGATTTGGGAGGCTGGAGGATAGCGGTGGACGTTAGTGGTGATAGCGGCAGAATCGATGCATTCATTGGGATGGTACGGTTCGTCCTACTTTCGTCAATTCCTCCGGTACTTTGCTCCCTGGTCTCTGCTCGTCGCCCATTGGTGCTCCCTCGATCCCCGTCGTCTCGTCTCGCCTGCTTCGCCGATCCGTGCTCAAACGCCGGCACTCGGTGCGGACCTGTGCCCATCATCGACGGCGACTACCGAGCGTGCGTATCTCCCTTCTCCCATCGCTCGAGCACTAAAGTTCCCGACCTCGACTTCCGCAAGACGCGCGAGTCCGACGCCCATTAACTTGGTGAACTGCATGACGGTTCGTGTCTCTTGTTCTCCTCGTTGACTCGGACGTCCGTATGCTAATTCTCCTGCACAGAAGTCTCAAGCCCAAGTACGTGTTTCCCTGGCCGACTCCAGATCTCAATCCAGTCGCAGTTCCTGTGGTCACTGAGCGGTGTCTTCGACGAGGTTCGTGATTGTTGGTTGTACTTTGAGCTGATCGGTCTATCTCGCGAAACTGGGTCTTTCGACGGGCTTCAATCGAGCTGACGCGCGCGCACTCAGCTCATTATAGCCATGTGTTTCCGCGGGTGCGCCCTTCGTTTCCACTGCTGCTCTCCTTTTACTTATGTCCGCCTCGAGGGCGGATCGTTGCGGCAACGTCGTCTGCAACGTGGCAACCATTTCGTTCTCTGGCGCTCACCGCTGATTGAACCGGGAGCACTTTACCTGTACTCGGGCTAACTCGGCGCTTGGCATTCGACAGATCTCCGGCGTTGTTCGGTATGCGTCCTTCCACGCTGCTTGTTCTATCATTCTCATTCTTTTAACGGCATGCTAACCGTGGGCAGAGCGACTCAGCTTAAGTAAGTGTTCCCTTTTCGTTTATTCTTGAGCGTTAACATCGTCGCATGCCAGTGATTCGAACCCACGACAAAGCGGCGGGACATCCACTCCAGCCATGTTCTTCGGGTGCGAGTTCATCAAATCACGATAGAGACGAACCCTCGTTTGCGAGTGCGTCCTTGTCTAGATTTTCGGTTGTTCTGACTGACTTTTAGTCGTAGTAGCGCTTGACTTGACGCGCGCTCACCGTCATCCGCCTTCCAAGCAACTTCCGGGTCGAGGTACGAGTTCCCGCAGTGTAGCTCAGAAGCTAATTCATCCAGTCCAGCATCCGCGGACTCTACGCATCGCTCTCCAAGGTAACGTTGCCCTTGTCCTTGGAATCCGGCGCTTACTGACATCGATTCGGTCCGATCTAGTGGGCTTGATCGCAATCCCCGAGCTGAGTCTCCCCGTTCTACTTATCTTGAGACGATTTTAATTTGAAAACAGCGCGGACACAATGTTCGTTACATCAAGACGCTTCCTGGGTGAGTTTCCTTCGTCTGTTCCATGGACTTGACTCACTTTTCGTTCGCAAATCGTTGGGCAATATTATGGTTGAAATACTGGGACATTATTATGGGGAAATTGACACAGGTTGGGATCGTGGCAACACAGGTTGAGTCCAACCTGTGTCCGTTTTTTTCTGGTTGAACAAGATAAAATATAGACACAGGTTGGACAAATTTGACCGACACCACTGGAATCTGCCACGTTTCCCGACACAGGTGAATTGCTCAACTTTGTCACAGTCGGGTTGCCAACTGATTCAATATGATGTGATCATATGGTTGATATGGTTGCAATATTAGGATCAAAGAGGGGGGAGGGTTTCTTATACTCGCGGGTCCACAGCTTGAACTGCGAGTTTACCTAAGACAGATCGTAGCTACGTTGGGGTGGCTATCCTAACACTACAATTTGCCAAAGGAACACAACGTTTCCAGGGGATCGTTGGCTGTTAGACTCCCTGCACCTTGACTGGCTGGCCCTCACGAGGCTGGGCCTGGCTGGCATGCTGGTTAGAACCCCCGTGAAAAACACAGCGGGGAAAAATCACAGTGGGACCTGGTCGGAGTTCTCTCCTCCCAGGGTCAAATCCCCAGCATCCACCAGTCTTTGGTGCAAGTTGTTTATCTCTCTCGACAGCCCATCTGTTGTACCATCACCTCTTGATGATGAGATATTGATGAGTGTGACTGGGAGAATTTGACACCTGTGCAGGATTTCTGCCTCGGTCCCACCTGTGTATTCATAATTCTACCTGTGTTTTGTAATACTAGACCCAGCGTTCGCGCTACTATACACTGTGCCAATTGTCACTGAGGACAGCTTCGAGGCTGCCTTTGCCGTAGCCTGCTTGTGAGGCTGAATTCGACTCTCAAACACACACCCAGCCAAAGGGTTTGCGTTCAATTCTCTACAAAAAAAGGACGGAAATCAAGTATCAGGGTACATTAATACCACACACACTGAGAAATACATGCATAGTACGACACTGGCAACCTTCCTACAGGATGGATCTTAAGGTCTTCAGATCTTAAGAACATATAAGGGAGGCCGGCGCATAAGGCCGTCGCTTACGCTCCGGCCCATAACTCGCTGCAGTAAAATCTCGAGGACAATGAACAGCAAGGATCTGCTAAAGCGCACAACAGGCTCCGCGCGGTGGGCGATGATGCAGCAGTTGCGCGTCTGTCGTGGTAGGAACGTTAGTGGGAGCGGACTGTCCAGACACGGAGAGTCGGAGACGCACTGGTCTTGATCGACGCGTGTCATGGCACTCCCACCTGAGATGTTCTCGCTCCCTGCAATGATTGCGCGCGTACCGCTAGGTCCCCGGCGCCTGTTTGGTTTCCGTGTCCATTGTCGTCCGAGTCCTGCGAATGGCGGGTGATGTAGTGACGACGATGGACGTTCCGAGGTCCTTGCTTGTTGCTTGGGTGCTGGCGAGGCTTGACGGATTGAAGAGTGGGTACTTCAGAGGGCGTTGACATTCGCTTGCGATATCGATGGCTTGACGTTGGGCAGGTTCTTATTGCACGGGCACGTAAAGATGTTCTTGAGAGCTTCGAACAGTGAAGCAAGAGGAGAGCAGCGTGCAAGGACAGAGCCGGCAGACATGAAAAGCGAGGAAGAGAGTGGAGTGAGGGAAGAAGGAAGCTTGAAGCGGTCTGGCAGCCTGAGAACGCCGATGCGCGCCCGAGCCACCTTATATTCGCCTCCTTCTTGCAATTCTAGGAGGAGAGCAATCATGTGGCATGCTCTCTGAGGTTCTTGCTTGAGTGTGAGTCGAGCTGACCTCTATACATATAATTTGACACTTGGAAAGGCACGGCGCAGACGCGTTGACGAATGAGATGGGAAAAAGAAGCAGGATCGTGGGGTAAGAAAGATCCGATCAAGTCGCGCACAGCATTTGAGACATGTCGATAATATACGGAGTATACATGAACTGCCTGCAGCTGTGTTGCATTTTTGCCCTCAATTCAACCTGTGTTGGAAGCCACCACTTGTGCTTCATTCCGTCCAAGCTGTGTCGAAACCCTCCACCTGTGTGGATTTTGGTCAAAAAGCACTGAGCTGTGTGCATTTTGAATAATGTCCCGGTATTTCACCCATACAATATTCCAGGCACAGAAACCATCCCTTTTTTGCGCCGCTTCGCGTGTTGGTGCGTTCCATCTTGTGCTTGGCGCTCGCTCTGAACAAACATCAATATCAGCTTCGGCACGCGATGTACTCGGCCCAATCTACCATTCAGCTGCTGGTTTGCACATCTGCCGAATGACCCCAATCTGACTTATACCCAGCGCCGAACGACTCCACAAGCCGACTCGCATCGCATGCGCCGCCTCAAGATCACGATGTTTCGGGCTTACGGTAAGCAGTTCGACTTAGTACAGTATCGTGTAGTAGCTAGTTACCCTTCTATAACGCACCTCTATCGTATCAATGTTCGGATCATAGCCTTTTCGAGCCTCACTTTAGCCCTTTCGAGTCTCGCTCTAGCCTTTTCGAGTGGTTT
Organism: Mycena amicta; assembly: GCA_029282125.1. NCBI lineage: Eukaryota > Fungi > Basidiomycota > Agaricomycetes > Agaricales > Mycenaceae > Mycena > Mycena amicta. The sequence goes on along the minus strand of JARIHP010000192.1, from coordinate 11,165 downwards.
TAGCGCACGTTCGCGCCTCGAGGCGAACATGACGAAACTTGCCAACTCGGGCCCGTTACTGCCGCCCTCACTCCGCCCTTCTTCCTGCCACCATCTTAACCTCATTCTTCGCGCAGCGTCCTCAAGCACCTCTCGCCTCTCGCCTTGCGAGTCCGCAACTCGCAACAGTACTCCGACTCATCTCTCTTCAAGAAACTCGCTTTCCAAATGCCCTCAACGTCTCGAAGGCCTGCACGCTCATGTCGAGGCCTGTTAGTCGGCTGATATCTTTGCGTGTCGACCGCCTATTCTCGATGGAAGGGCTGTGCTGGCCTGGCTCGCAATGGAGGATGGACCTCGGAGGACGAGGGTATTGGTGTGTCGCAACCAAGGTATGTCTGCTACCCTTGCACGCCATCGAGACCACACTTACCCAGATGCCAGATTCACTTCCGACGCCTCTCCACTGCACTCACCCCATCCGACCTTCTCATGTGAAATGTATGCCCACCGGGCTGGGCTGAGCTGCTCCGAAGTCCGCGACATACAGCGACCAGCGCTGTCATCATCGACGTAAGCCGCATCGCAGTCCATTTCACTCGACGCCGTCTTGGTCAACTGGCCGTACATGGGAACTCCGGATGAGCAAGGCGTGTGCATCTACGGTGTTGATTGGACGCAGCGGAGGCCCGTATTAATGCATACTACGGTAACATTTATGTATTCTTGGTACCGCATGCTATGCATCCTATCTATTCACCACTGTGAAGTTCGAAGTCCACCTCAGTCCGAGTCTTTCCGCTACCTCGCTCCGATCCTCACCGATTTTAGCTCACTCACGCCACCGTGACGCCGACACGAACAACACAACTTAGCCCTCAGCCGCCACGTCGGACAACTCGCAGTCAGTTTGAACTTGCGGTGAGTCTGTGAACCTTTACATATCTTACATCTTCCGTCGGTGGAAAGCCTGTGTGCAAGCGAGCTCGACGACTCGAGTCCTCACACTTGGAGCACCAATATCTGCCGGTAACTGTCTGCGACCTGAAGATACTCTCACCAGGCTCGCTGTTGTAAGAGACGGAAAAAGTGCACGAGGGCTGAGAGAGGATCAATGGATGCATGGTGTGTATTCGCTTGCTGTAATCGGCGCGCGCGCTGGCATTTTGTTGCTCCGATAGATTCCTTGACTTCCAAGGTTCCCTTTCCATACCATTCACGTTAGGATTCAAAGAACCGGCGACCACCCACCGGGATCTTGGCTCTTTTGGTGCTGCATGTACTCGAGGGTTTTTTTTTTCTTTGACAGTCCGGCACAGATCTCAGCGTTCACTTTCACCGTGTCTCGCTCGAAATATCAACAGATGGCGACAAGCAAAGGCGCACAATGACAGTCTTGCTACCAAATGAAGGGCAACTCGGAGCGAAGGGCAGACAGAACTCAGTTACGTCACAATTCATTTCTGCGGTCCGACTCACCAAAAGTCAGTTATATTCGCCCAACGCTGACGCTCGCGGCAACACTCTGTTGGTGCTCCCAATCCAATTTCACACTTCACGCTGACCTTTAATATTGCTAGCTGGACCAAGCTTTGCGGATGGAACTCTGGACGACTTGAGGCAAGCCTCCGGCAGTTTTGCTATCTTTTCTATTATCTCAATGCTCACCCATGCAATAGGCACACCATTCATTACTTCACATTCCATTGCCACATTAGTTTGATGTCCGCCAGGTATCTCATGGTGTTTATGGCCTCTTTTCTATGACTAACCACGCGAGAGAAACAGTTGTGGAAATAAATATACCCCAGGCAGACTCGCGATCGGAGCCTGCAAGCTCCGAGGTGGTCCACAACTGCATAAGCAATTGACCGGAGTCTGCATCTAAAGGGGGAGCGGAGCGACCCCCTGCCTTGTAGTACTGTAATATACACCCTAGACTGCAAATCCGTGGGGAATGCGAACCAGCAAACACGTGCGGACTACCAACCCGCAAACGCTTGCTGGTTACGAACCCGCAAAATTTTGCGGGTTGGCAACCCGCACGCGTTTGCGGATTGCGAACCTCCAAGCGTTTGCTGATTGCTAACCCGCACCGGTGCGGGTTGGCAACCGGCATCTGTTACCGATTTGCAGGTTCGTAACCCGCACGTCTGCGGGTTGGTACTTTGCACCGGTGCGGGTTAGTACCCCGCAAAGCGTACGGGTTGCTAATCCGCACATGCTTCCCACAGTGTCGCGCACGTCAAAACGACTGATGTTACTCCGACTGCCACGACGGGATCTTGCAAGAGCTGGGTTAGGATTCTTCCACTGCGTGCGTCGTTCTTGTACTTATTCATATTCTCATGGCTTATCCGTGTAGTCTTTGCGTCCGACTGCAGAAACCTCGATTGCCGCTTGCTGGCACTTTCGAGAGTCGAGCTGGAACGACGGTATAGCCTGCGGCGCCGGGGGTTTGGATCCTTGGGCATTCCCAAACAGGCAATGAGGCCGAATAACAGTACGTTCTCCCGCCTCGACGCCATATCCTCCCTCATTCGTGCCACTCAGTATGGGCGGTGGTCCTGTCCATGTCGTCGCCGCGCGCCGACTCTGCATCCGACCTGCGCGTTCTCCGCACCTTCTCCGACTTCCGCTGCAAATGCAGGGACGACAGAGTGCGATTATTGCTCAAGCCAACAGCCCCCATCAACGCCGTTTCTAGAGACGTTCGTCCCAATGACTATGCACAAGAGCGGCGAGGTCTCACTGGCATTGCTCGAGGATGCGGGAAAGCGCCTGCGGGTGTGCTGGTCGGCGTGTATCGGGAACGCTGCATATCTATAGTTGAGTCTCGTCTTTGCTCTATGAATGTTCCCTTGCTGACTCACTCCCCAGGTACATCTGGCTTTTCATCCCGCCGTTCTCCAAGAACTGCCTGGTGCGTCCTCCGTATTCCAATTCGATGTATCTCCCGCTGACACTTCCTTGCCAGTAACGACCGATATCCGGTCAAAACCTCTCGTTCCCAAATCCACTGCGTTCAGACCTGGTGTTGGCCGCGGCGGCGGTATACATCGACAACTCTTTCGCAAACTGACCATGCCTTCCTCGACAACGTGAGGCATCCCTCGTCTTTCGATTCGCTGTGTCGAGTGGATTGGCCTACACCACACCTCCGATGGGGGGAAGATGGTCTCCAAATCATGCTTGGGTAGCGTTGGGCCTGGGACGCGGGGAAGGAAGCGGACGCGCATTCGTTGTGATGCTCCTCGTACATCCTTTGTCGCGACCCCGTGGCTATCGAGGGATGACGCCGGCAGAGCAGCTCGAGAGGATATCGGAGTGGGAGGTCTGGGCCACTGATGGTCTTCCTGAGCTGAGACGACCAGCAGGATCAACGGTGACGGTGTCTGTGCGACGGCGGTATATCGATGCGGATGCGAAGGAGGTGGAAGTAGAATCCCAGGGCGAAGGAGAGGTGTTGCTGCCTGCAAGTTTCGCTGGTAATTGGATAGAAGGGCGGTTTGGCTTGAATTCGCCCCCTTCCCGTCTACATACACGACCGCTTTATATTCTACTACTGTACACCACACTCGTGTTATAGTCCAAGCTTGTATTTATCTACTGCGCAGCTCTTGCAAGTAAAGCAGCCGGTCCGCAATTCACGAAAGAGAAGCGATATCCGATACTTGTGGTCGAATGGCTCAGCAACAGGAGTTGTCCGTGCGGTTTCCCTGCCGGGGGCCTCGAGACCTTCCCTTTCGCCTGCATCCCATTTGCGCGCCCGGCCGCTGCACCTCTAGCCATCGTGGTCGGTCCTCCGAGCCCGGGGATGGATGGTGGGCAGCCGCGTCGAGATGGCACAACCGAGTTCTCGATGCGATGCTCCCGGAGCTTCACGCAGCACCCAACCCGTCACAATCTTCTCCATCGCCTGCCTCTCGAGCCGCTCCCCTATTGCGGTCCGCCGGAATCATTCCCAGCCAGCCAGCCGGGTATCGACGACGAGTGCCACATGGGGACATACAGCGTCAAGTCGGGAGGCTCACGCGGAATCGTCTGCTGATGCGGCCGCTCACGCGCTGACTTGGGTACGGTCTCCGCCGTTTGAGACGAGAGCGGGATGATCGAAAGGGCACGGCGAACGATGCGGGTGCGCCACTGGCAGTGGGTTCCCCAAACGGCGCCCGGGTCGTCATCAGCGTTTGTGTCGGCGCACAGCACCCATGGACGGCGTTGTCGTCCTAGACCTTGCGATTCCCCTCTTGGCATTGCAGCAGCGACCCTTCCGCCCAGCGCCTTCGGTCCGAGCCACTGGCCATGAGCCCATGCGTGGGTCGATTTGGTGACGACTGCCGTATGGGTAATGGGCCGTGCTTCAGGGAATGAGGAGGATGGTCTAGATGAGGCGGAAGACTGGGAGGCGGCACAGAAAGCAGCAGATGTGGGCGACTCGGAGTTACCTGTAAAACAGTCTGAGAGGACTTCGGACGAGGCGAAATTGGGATATCTTGGCCGGCTGCGGATGCCGTCGCAAAGGAGGGTTGGCCTGCGGCAGCAACATCCGGTCTGAACGCAGTGGATTGCAGATGGGACGTTCTCAGCGGAGAAGGGTATCGGAGCCTGAGGATATCGCCGAGGAACGCCGGGTCCTGCGAATGATCGTCAGCGGGCGGAAGCTCGCGCAAAGTGATAGGAGGACACACCAAAATGCCTATGAAGGCGCGGGAAGGCTGATGTTGCTCATGGAGGACCGCGGGAGGAAGAGCTGGATATGCATGCGGATTAATCAGAGGAGGAGGAGGCACACGGAAGAAGGGATAACGGACTATGTACGAGGTGATTGATACATGGATGGGCGGCAGTCTTGCTCGTCGAGGAATGCCAGCGTACTGTAGTCAGCAACGGCCGAGTCTCGTCTTGCTCGGTGATCGAAGCGGTTCGCCTTGGACGTCGGACTCGATTGTCTCTGCAAACAAAGGAATACGTTTGAGTGAGAGAACGCAGCGAGAGAGGGAGACGCACCAGTCTAGCGTCGTTCTGGCTTTTATGAGACGAGTGGAGATGGTCTACGGTAGAGAGGGCTCCGGGACGAGAGGACACGCGTCGTCGTCGTCGGCGGTCGCTGTCGTCGTCGTCATCGTCAGCGTGCGCACAGAGCGACACATGAGTCGAAAGCGGTCCTCGTCGTGCGTGGACGGGGGCTACATGGCATGGACACTGCGGTTGTCGTGCTAATGCCGTGCGACGGCTCGGGAGGTTTCCGGGGGACCGGGTCGCAGAACAAATGGGACTGGGCACGGGCGACAAAATGGCCGGTCGTGTGATTTGAGCAAGGACGTAGACGCCGGCGATGACTGTACAATCCTAAAATCAGAATGAGGCTGAGAATATCGTGTCGCAGCAGGAGAACGGACCAGTTGTGTCCACTGTCCACCAGTGAGGGCCCGAAACCATCGATCTAGCTTCGCGCTGCAGGCTGCAGGCTGCGTAGGATTCTCGCGCTCCCGGGCTCGACGTTCTTCATCGTTGTCGCAAAGACTACACAGTAGGAACAGTGAGAAAAGAGGCAAGAAGAACGAGAACGAGAATGAAGACACACACAGGGGACCATATCCTAACCAATCCAAGACTCCGTCGCTCGATTGCCAGCGAGCACTCCGAGTTTGCAAGGGATGAGTGGCACTTGCAGTTGGAAGCACGGTCAGTGCTACCGGAGAGGCTCCGGTGCAGGCCGACTGGCTAGCAGATTGATGCCGTTTCGTTGCGTTCGTCGTCGTGGCGGCGGTCGATGGTGCCCGTTGCTTACAAACGTGATCATGATTGATCCGCTACTTGTCTCTTTCCACCACCGTCTGGAAGAATGAAACCAGAGCCGCATACAGCTGCTTTATCCTCTCCATCGACGGCATTATTATCGTTCTGCTGCTCTTAAAGGTTCACTCACGCTTTCTTCGACTATTTGCTAATTTGCTGACCGCTTTCCAGATACTTAACTTGAACACAACCTCACGAACTTCAAACCAGCGCTATTTATGAGCGTTCTCCGCGCACTCGATTCTCCTAATATGTCTATACTGAGCGCAGATGTGCTTGCTTTCACAAATATTGTACGTCTGTTTTTATACCCAGGCTGGCATTCTATTTCTCACTGGCTCCTGGGTTCTTTCTCGGTCTTCCGTATGAAATCTCCCTGGTTTCTGGCAGGACATCGCGCGAGTCAGGCTCGAGCTCGTTTTTGTTTCCCATGGTAAAACAAGACTGTTGATCCCCATGGCCATTTGCCAAAGGAAAACATTCAACGTCCACACAAGTTCTTATGTCCGTTACCGCATCGTGCTGAGCCGAGAGTCGTACCAAATGCTATTGTTGGAGTTTCGTGCAGCCCAGCAGAGCCGCGGGCATGTAACCCACCGCGGACACATGCCAGACGCGTGGCTAGATACCGCAGCGGCGCGTGGACGCGTTACCTCGAGACCTTAGGCTGGTCGCCTTGGGACGTTACTTAGAAACACTTTACACAGCCTCCCAGTAGGGTATAAAAGGCACGATTGTATTTGTTACACGGAATCGATTCTTGCTTTCTCGCCGACTCTATTTTACCACAGCTATCGATATGCAGGTGTCGTGTGCGTGCAGAACAGTGGGCCTGAAAGTACTGCCAAACATTCTTCAGTATGTCATTAATTTGTCCCTTTCTTCCGTGACTTTCCGCACACTGCCCAGTACATCTGTATACTTCCGTATAAGCATCTTCAAGTCACCTTGTACATCCTTTGCTGACGAATGCGTCTCATCCACCAGCGAAAAGTCATTCCAGTACCACCGACTGCCCAGGGAATCACCGTCCGTCATCCGTCTATTTCACCTGCCACTCTCTGAATTGTAACTGTCGTTACAGTGTCGTACCAAGCAGCCTGGTGGAGCACCAAGCAGTCTTTCCAAAAAATATCGCCCGGCCGGGGCTCCGAATTAGAAGCTTTGCGCGCTAGAAGCGGCAAAGGCGTCTATCTGCCCATCACTCACAGCTCACAGCCTCGCACAGCCCACGCCTCGCACCTTGTCTCTCCCCACCATCTCTTCCCTCACGATGCCCCGCCAACAGCAATCCCAACACCGTCCTCCTGGAGTCCAGCTAGCCAGAGCTGGGTCCAGGCAAGCATCTGCACTGTCCCAGCACATCCAGGGTGCAGATTGAGCCGCCTTCTTCAACGATGTCAATAATGTTACCATTACTGGAGGCATATTCAATCAGGTCATCCCAGCAGGGTGGTCATGAAGTGACCTGGTGAGGATGATGAGGCTCGTGAGTACCCTGATATCCACCTACTATTCCTTCTTCCTACCGCATAGCTAGAATTCCAGCGGATCAAATGGGGAGACATACATCTGGGAGACATGGTCAGCAAGGCCACAATTGTTGAGCGCCGTACCCACTCGCACTGGACGTGTCAAGGCTGTTGTGGTTGGAGAGAAGACAATTTATCAAGCCAAGATATTTCCCTCCGCAGAGCCATTTACGGTTGTGGCATATAAAGGGCTGGACTTTGGAAAGGTGAGTGAGTGCCCAACCTCACGGAAATTTGCTTCATTTTGGCTCTAGTACAAGCAGGATGCTATCGAACAGCAGAGCATCTTGTCATGTTTCTCCTCTTTTGCTTGTCTGATGTACTACTGAACACTCGCAGCTCTCCATATATTCCCCACCTCTTTTGGTGTGACAAACTCTCGCTTTATGAATGCAGTCATCTACCATGATGGTATCTCCTGACCTGGCTCCCAAGCAGTGACTAACTTTCAACCCAGATTAATTCCCCTCTGGAGCATCTGGAGCATGTGCACAACAAGTATTATCAGAAAAGCTGTTGTACCACCTCATGGTAAATTCAAGAAGTTGATGTCTTCCGGTCTGAAACATTCTGTAGGCTCAACAATTCCTCTTCTCTTGAAAATTATCGCGCGTGAACGGCTTGGCGTGCTGTCTTGGCGTTGCACCATCCAATCATAACCTCTCCATTGCGCGTTATCTTGCCTACCATCGGCCTGCAATCTGAGCTCCATCTTGCATCGATTCAGCTTTCTCGCCGGATTAGGTTTATCTCTTATCTCATCTTCCCTCTATCATCACTTTTTCGCTCCCATCCCACGCCTCAAGCGCCGGGTAAGCGCCCGAGAAGCGCTGAGCGAAAAAAAGAAAAAGCCTCATGTCGAGTCATCTGGCCTAGCCAGGGCTTGGGCTTTCGCGTAAACGTCCTGCAGTTATGGCGAATTGGGCTTTAACGCGCAGCTGCCGGAATTTCCGGGTCAGAGTAGGTTTTTTGATCGCCATCACACTCTTTGCCTCCCACCATCTTGCGTTCACTCTCGATCCCTTCGATATCCTCAGCTTTACTCAATCTAGCCCGCGTCAAGCTCTCAACTTCAAGCAAGTCAAGTGCAAGACCCCTCAACGACTACATGCCGTCAAGTCTTGAAGTCCTTGCATCAAGGCTTGCGCCCGCGCGCACCGTCAATTCACACCGAGAACCGTTCCGCCCCTTCGCTTCCCAACCTCACAGCAGCTCTCACGCCGGGGCCAGTTGCACCGCTGGATTCACACCGATATTGGTACGACTGCCGCATCGCGCGAGCTCGGACAAGCGGACCAGGGAAGACATAGTCCATCTGCGGACGAACTAGAGTCGAGATGTCAGTGACTAGACGGTACGCCATCCTTTATCTCGCACTTTCACCGTTCATTTCTTGCCGGGTTTGGTGGAGCGGGATGCAGGATGCTCATGCGTCATTGAGCCCATTCCTGTGATTTCGAGCCATGTACGAGTCTTTGCCTCTGCTTCATTCGCTGTCGCTCACTATGCTGCCCGAAAGCTCGGCTTATCGCAAGAAGTCCCGTCGCTCTTTTTGCGCCTGCATACCTGAATCTCCAGCGAATACACATGGTCATCCCAGGAGAATCGACGAGGACACGGACAGGTTGAGCGCTCGGTGGCAGGGTGACGAGGGCGGTGATGAGACGAGGTGAAGTCGGATGGGAGAGGCATGAGCCTGAGGTGTGGCTAGGATTTCGTATAGGCGCATGCTCCCACCGTGCTCCATCTTCGCCCTTACGAGTTACTCCCGCTAGCCCGTAATAGACCCGCGCGCGTCCTCACATTCCGATATTTCTCCAACCGCTCAAGGCTCCCGCTCGACACAACGCAGGGCACTCTTCCTCGGATCCCCGGATGTCCGTATGTGGTTTTTTTTTGTTCTCTTTTATTATTGCAGGCTTGGTTTAGCGTGCTCTTGAGCATCCATGTCGGCCAGTTCAGATGGTGCATTTTCTAGGGTGTGTTTTACTTACTGTTGTTCTGTTTTAGCTGACCTGACGACTCAAACATGTCGAGCACAGCTCCATCCAGGTTGATGCTGCTGGATGATGGAATCGAAGGTGCGCGCGTCCCCCTCAGATCTTATCACAGGACAGTTTCGTTTATGGCCATTCCCGCATTACCGGCTATACCTGCGCTTCGGAGTCGCTTATTTGTGTACTGCATAGACGGCGGGCCTGTATGCGTTAGTGGGCGTGTACAGAGTGCAAATCGGCTTGGAAATGGCAGTGTCAATATGCTTGCTGAGGCAGGCATGACGGTTCCTTACCTATACTGGCCTTTGATAGCACCTCAATCGACGTAGGCATTCGGTGGACTTCGTTTTTTGTTACTAGGAGTCTAGGACTTTGTAATCGTAACAACCATGTTCGTATCATTGTGCAAGTGTGTATCCAGCTCTAGGGGCGGAGCGAAGCGCAGCCCTCTCTTGTTCACTGTAAAGGATTCCTCGGTACCTTCAAGTGAATTAATTTTCAGACAGGCCTCTACTCAATACCTGCAGGAAGATGCCGGGGTGAGCCTCAATGAACACAACTTCAGAAGCTACTCAGAGTGGTATTGCTGCTCAACTGGAAGGCTCCAAATCAGTCTAGGAGCTTCTGAGCTTGCAACATCAGATTGGTTGAAGAACCGGCCACCTATGGACCACATCAGCCATTCAGGGCTTCAGAGGCCAATCACCCCCTGGCTGTCTCTCCAAGAGCTCTCGGGATTTCTCTCATTTGAGAACATGGTCGCCATGCTCTATGACGGAGCTCAGACTACTATTTCCCTGCTGAATCCTATGGAAGACATCTCTTTTCAATTTGCCACACTACTGGGCACAGACTCCAACCAGAATGTCTGTGAAATCATGCACTTTCCAACTTCATACAATCCGGAGCCAGACATATCCAACTGGTATTATCGGTCCAGTAATGAGCCACTGGGATATCGGGTGGGACAAACAATCTCAGAGGAATGGACAAGGTATCTGGTCGGTTGCCATTTTACAGCACTAAATGATGATACAGAATGACCATAGATGATCTCTGCTCGATGCAGCCATCATTGTCAAATCAGTGCAACATTCACCATTTATATCAAACCATAGAAGTTTATAACACTGAAACCGAGTTTTGTCACCAGACAATAATGGAGATTGTGGCAAACCAAGATGTTTCTTTATGTGAGATGTTACTTAATTCACGGAGGTAATTTACTGAACTGCCAGAATAGGGGGCGATATATGTAAAGTATCATCTACACCTTGCTTCTCTCATTGAGTATATTCTAGATTTTGTCACGGGCATACAAATGGACATCCACATCTTGGATAGACCAGACGAGTTCACACTTGCTGGCACATTCATGACCAATGCTCCAACAGACAATCTGTTCCTGTGCCTTCCAACCATGGCACCTATGTATGATGCTGCACCGCGTTGTTTCACTATCCCTTCCCTCCGAAACTCATACTACTGGTCCCGAGTTCTGCTGGCCTTCAGCCGCTTTGTCTAGAGGAAATGGATCTGTACAGCCCACCCGAGATCCTCTTCACCCCTCACCTTGTTGGAATACGTCTATCAGTTGATGAGCTCAACAACCTCAGAGCTGCATTTCCAAGTCATCTAACAGATCCGACCACATCATACTTTGCTCCAATTGTACATGAAAGTCCAAAGCTGCTCTTCAGTAAGTGCTCAGATGGAATAGTGATGGCCTTAGTAATCCAAATGTATTTAGATTTCACCAAAGCAAGCATTCCAGAGCCATTTAGTTGGTCTATGGAGCCTTATGTATGTCGCTGCTGGTGAGATGCTCTCTGTCTTTTGGCCACATGGACTCACT